>JAVHLU010001812.1:0-25002 GCA_036785755.1 Colletotrichum ledebouriae
AAAGTATTATTAAAGAGATATTATATAGGTATATAACTATATATAATATAGTTATTTATTAAGGTTTATATAAACCTTATAGGATTATTATAGAACTTTTAAGATATACCTTCGGTATTCTTACAAGCTATATCTACTTAAGCTAAGTATCTCTAGTAATAACCTTAAGCTCTAATTTAATAATAAGGGCTAGCTTATATATTAATTAAAATCTATAGATATTTTATAAAAAAGATAGGTAAGTAGGCCTTAGAAAGCTTAAAGGTAGTCGTTAGTAATCAGAGCTTTATACTATATTTGAAGGTTTTATTTACTAGGTTTAGTTATAGCTAGCTCTATTTAATAGTAATAAGGGTATAAATAAACTAATAAGTATTTATTAATTATTTAAAGAAATAGAACTTCTTATTAGGATTTATAATAAGGATAATTACTAGATAAGCAAATAATATAATAAATCTTTCATAAAATACTCTCCTCTTAATATATAGCTTTTTATATACCTCTTACTCTTATTAGGGCTATATATATTAAGAGATATAAAGAGGAATAAGGAGTAAGTATATAATAAGATATATTAATAAGTAGCCTTTTATTTTTATAGCTTATATAGTACTTAGAATCTATAGGTACCTTATAAATAAATAACATTAGTAAGCTATAGTTACTTAAGCTATATATCTCTAGTAATAACTTTAGGCTTTAACTTAATAATAGGAGCTAGCTCATATACTACTTAAAATTGATAAGTATTCTATAAAGAAGATAAGTAAGTAGGTCTTTGAAAGCTTAAAGGTAGTCCTTAATAATAAGAGCTTTATACTATATTCTAAGGTTTTATTTACTAAGTCTAGTTATAGCTAACTCTATTTAACCTTAATAAGGGTATAAATATATTAGTAAATACTTATTATATATTTAAAGAAATAAACTTTCTTATTAGGATATATAATAAGGAAAATTAGTAGATAAGCGAATACTATAGTAATCTCCTTATATAATACTCTCTTCTTAGTATATAGTTCTTTATATACCTCCTACATCTATTAGAGCTATATATACTAAGAGAGATAATAAAGGATAGAAAATAAGTATATTATAAGCTATACTAAGGAATAGCTATTTATCTTTATAGCTTATATATTACTTAAAATCTATAGATATCTTATAAAGAAGATATATAAAGAGATCTTTTAAAGCTTAAAAGTAGTTCTTAATAACTACCTTACTAAAGGTAATTCTGAATAACTACTTTATACTATATTTTAAAGTTTTATCTATTAAATCTAATTATAGCTAACTCTATATAACCTTAATTAAGGTATAAATATATCAATAAGTACGCGTTCTTACTAGCTACTAGCTAGAGGCTTAAAATATATATAGGGGCTATTAATAAAGAGCTAATAAGAGGTAATAAGAGTAATATAAACTAGACTAAGCTATATAGACCTATCTTTATCTAGACTGAGAATGGATTAGCTTAATTCTTTAAAGCAATAATTAGATTTAAGCTTTTAATATATAGGGGTTTAAAAGTAATAAGAGAGTCTTTTTTCTTAAGTAGGCCTAGCTTCCTAAAAGGTAAAGATTAACCTTCCTAATAGAAAGCATTTAATAATTTAACTTCTACCTATAGATTAATAATAACTTTAATTTAGTTAAATGGTAATACCTAATAATTATTAGAAGGTATAGTAAAGACCCTGCTTTCTTTATAGAGAACCTATAAAAAGTTAAAACCCCTCTTTTTCTTATTATTACTACTCCTATATAATAACGCTAAAAGCCCTCAATTATACTTATATCCTCTATATATTAGCCCCTTTATCCCCCTCTAATAGAGACTATTACCTAACCCTTTTTATTCTAAAATACTAGGAATAATACCTAAGGTCTTAACTTTATAAGGCCTATAGGTTAGAACTAGTAAGCCTAATTTCTCTTAGGTTACGTAATTGTAATCGATAGCCTTATAGGGTAAATAAGCATAAATAGCTTCGTATTGAAGTCTCTACCTTCTAACTAAGAGAGAGAGAGTATTCTAGAGGGATAGGCTAGTTACTGGTACTTAAGCCTTAGTTTCTAGAGCCTTCTACGCTTATATAAGCTGCTTATTAAGCTGCCCCACTTATTCCTTTATCTAGGCCTTTTATTAGGTAATAGTATAACCTTAACCTATATAAGGTTTAACCTTATTCTAGGTAGTAAATCTTATTAGATTCCATAGCTTTCTAGAGGTTTCTTCCCACAGTATCACAGTACTAATATACTATATTACGTAATCAGCCTCTAGTAAATAGCTCTTATATTATGATTATGGAATATAGTATAATCTCTTATATAATCTCTTATACCCCCCCTTAAGGTATATATATATATATAGCTTATTTCTTAAGAGATTCTTCTTTGCTTTTATATATAGGGGTTGTTTTACTAGAAAACTATATATAGGAAAAACCAGTTATATATATAGATACTAGAAAAATTCTTTAGGTAAAAATCCAGTGTTATTATTATTTTTAAGGGAAAGCTAGATTGTAGTTTTACTATAGTAGTTTACTGACTCTCTGAATAATTAGGTCTTGTGTATTTTTCTTATATTTATTTATAGGTTTATTATAATCTGGTAAAAAACCCTTCATAGATATATTATAAGTATCTTTAATTAAGTAAAAAAGTATCTTTAATAGCGGTATAGTTAATATATCCGCTATATTATCTTTAGTATTAACATGATATAAAAGTACCTTTTTAGCTATAACGTAATCCTTTACAAAATAGTATTTTATATCAATCTGCTTAACCTTTTTATAAAATTCTAGATTTTCAGCTAGCTTTTGAGCAGCTTTAGTATCTATAAGAATACCGAAGGTATATTTTAATAATTTCCATTATAATCTTATAAAGGTTAAATAAACCTTAATAAATAACTATAGTATATATAGTTATATACCTATATAATATCTCTGTAAGAGTATAGCTATAGGCTTAAACCAGGAAGGGCTAGAATACTAAAACGTAGGTATGCGTAGTTATATTAAACTATTACTTAACATTCTAAGTCTCTAGCTTGTAGAGTTTTCTTAAGAGTATATATATTTACTACTAATTTGCTAATATTTTGCTAATAGCGTTAGCTTTATATCCTATACCCGCTATTATTCCTTATAATTCCCCCCCCCTCTAAAGCCTTAGTCCCTGAGGTATATTAGTAGGGTAATATAGCTCTGCGCTATTATAGATATACTTACTAACTATAGGGTAGCGTCTCTACGCCTTTATTATATTATTTGCTCTCGCCCTCAATACTAGATCTAGGTAGTTATAGTAAATAACGTATTTTCGTTTTCCTAGCGCGTTATAAGTATTTTTAAATTTTAATTATTGCTATTATTTTTTAATTAGTTACTAATAGTTATATAACTATTTAGTAGTATATAACTAGTAATTATTTAGCTTTATTACCTAGCGACTTAAAATATAAAAAGGTATCTTCTTTTTAAGGTCTCTAACCTAGTTAGAATTTCTCCTCTTTATAATCTTTTTTAGTCTAGCTACCTCTCCTATTTTAGCACTTATTTTATAAGCTTTTATTATAATTATTTAGTTCTCTCCCTTTCTCTTCTAATCTTACTTATATCCCTCTCTAGCCTCTTACTAATAGCTCTCTATAATATCTTATATTATATATATAGGTATAGTTCTTATAAAATACCTCTATAATTCTAAGATTCTTTCTAGTAATCTTACTAGTAATATTAATAATAGCTATCCCTATCTTAGCTATTTTTATAAAATATATTAGGATATTATCTACCTTTGCTATATATATAGCGAGTATACGTAGAAGTATATCTATAACGACTTCGATAAGAAGAAATATACTACTATAAGTCTCTACTAATTTACTAATAGGTTATTATATATTAATATTTTTTAGGTCCCTTAGGAGCTTTAGGGCGTAGCTTAGATAACTTAGAATATATTCTACTAGATCTAGATCTAGTAGTATAATAATATCCTAACCCCTCTTTATTATTACTATATTCTAGCTATACTTAGTAACTATTTAGTAGTATAGAAGTATATTACTAAGCTTATCTATAATCCTATTACTAGTAGTAGTAGCTATAATATAGAGTAGCTTTAGCTCTAGGAGCTCGCCTTAATCCGTAAGTACCTCGCGCTTAATATCCTAGTCTATATAGGCTATTACTCGCTATTCCCTTACTAATTATATCCTACTAATTACTAGTTTTTAGGTTAGTACTTTTTATAATAGTATTAATATTCTTTAGCGCCTAAACGCTACCTAGCTAGTATATATTTATAATAATAGTCCTATTAACTACCTCTATAATAAGATTAACTACCTACTTAATAACCCTTTAATAAAGCTAGTCCCTATATATACTTATAAGTATAATATCGCCTTTTTCCCTAGGTCTTGCGAGGAGCTTTAGGAAAATCTTACTAAGTATACTACTAATAATATCCCCTCCTATCTTATTACTATTACTAGTACTCACCCTATCTCCTACGCCTCTTACCTTAGTACCCCTACTAAGTATAGCTAAAGTAGTAGCGAAGAGTTAGTAAAGAAGACTAAGAGAGATAAAGTTACTATTACTATTTCTAATAGTAATAGTTCTAGTAGCAAGTTAGGTAGTAGCGCTAGTAGCGAGTTAGCTAGTAGTTAGCCTATAGGTAGTAATAGTAGGGATACTAATAGCGCTAGTTTAGCGACTAGTTACTATAGTAGTTATAGTAATGCTGCTCGCGGTCGTAGTAATCATGGTAATCGCCCCTATAGCTATTCTAAAAAGTTAATAACTAATTAGATAGTTAGCTCTTTTCCCCTTTATAAGATAATACCCCTTTTTACTATAGCCTTAGTAATAATTTACTACTTAATTTAATTAATATTTTACTTCTAATTCAAGTTCTATTTTATAGTCTTATAGTCTATAATTATAGCTTATTATAATAGTTTTAGTAGCTAGTTATCCTACTTCTTATAAACCCTCTTATATTATCTATTAAACTTATAAATAGCCCCTTATTTATTCGCTAAGTTCTTTATAAGCTCCTATATATTATATTCTATAGGCTATCCCATTTACTTAACTAAGTACTATATATTATTACTAATACCTTGCTATATAACGATCTCTTTAACCTCCTATTCCTCTAGATTATCCTTAAGCTCTAGGTATATAGGTAAGCCTTTACTACTTACTTAGCGATTATCTTATAGCTCTAGTAAGGTAACTAAGAATATATTATATATCCTTTAGTATTATAATAGCAAATAAACTCTATAAGCTTATATACTAATTAGTTCTATAATAGCTACTTATATAAACCTAGGCGCTAGTTTCTTATTCTTAAACTAGAAGTTCTTTATTAATAGCTTAATAACTTATACCTAATAGTAGGTCTATTCTTTATGCCTTATGTTATAATACTTAGCTTATACCTTAGTAGCCTTCTATTACTATTCCTAGGCCCTCTTATAAAGCCTTAAGATATATTTAATTCGCTCCCTTATACCCTATACTATAACCCTATTTATAGGGGTTACGTATTCTATATAACGTAGGTAGTAGCTATATAGGGCCTCTATTAGTAAGTAGCTAGTAGTATTATAGCGACTATTATTATATACGAACTTAGCCTCGGGTAACTAGATAGCTTATTCTTATAGCGAGTTACTAGTATATACTCGCAGGTACCTTTCTAATATCTAGTATATCCTTTTAGACTACTTATTAGTTTAGGGGTAATATATAGTAGAGAGGTAGCGCTTAATAGCCCTCTCTCTTATAAATTCCTCTTAAAATTAGCTAGTAAGGAGCTTATCTTAGTTATTAATAATACCCTCTAGGGTACTAAAATAGTACTGGACTTATTTATAGATAATCCGCGCTAACTTAGTAGCTATTAGCTACTTTATTATTAGAATAAATATAGCGAACTTAGTTATCTAGTATATAATAACGAGAACTACGTTATACTCCCCGCTTTTATACTAATAGCTTAGTAGTAGTTTAGTAATAAAGTCTATACTAATTTCCTAAAATAGGTATACTAGTAGGGGTAGTAGGTATAACTTTCTATAGGGCTTATGCCTCGGAACCCGGATCCCTTAGTATATATAGCACCTTATAATATAATTATATATATCTATAGCTAGGTTTAGCTAGTAGAACTTCCTTAAGATTAACTTAGTAGTCTTATTTACCCCTATATAACCTGCCCTATAGTTATTATAGTATTAGTAAAGGATTTTAAGTCTTAGGGACCTCTCCTAGGGTATCTCTAACTTTCCCTTATAGAATAAGGTTCTATAGCTATTAATTATATAGCCCTTATAATCGCTAGCTAGTCTATATACCCTCTGTAATTAGGTCTAGTAGTATAAGTTATTAGCCTATAGTCTATAAATAAGACTTTCTATTACTTTAGAGGGTTACTAACTATATACTATTTCGCTTATTATAAGCTCCCTTATAACTTAGCGTAGGATATACTACTACGCGATAATAACCCTAGCTCTAAGCGAGTCCTCTAGGTTAATAACTTCTCGCTAAGCGTTCTCTACGTCTTCCCTTACTCTTTAGTATTAGGTTATTATAGCTACTATAGTTATAGTAATATTAGTATGCTATAGAGCGCTATACTAACTAGAGACTAAGGCGTCTCTACCCCTAGAGCTATCTATTTAGAAGGAGCGTTATTTTATATTAGCTCTTATAGTATTAATATATACTTTTAAAGTCTCTATATTATTTTATAAAGTAGTAATACTTATCTAGAGGTCTACTAGTAGGTTACTAACGAACCCTAGCTTCCTTACTAGGGTTAAGAGTATATTATTATATTTTACCTCCCCCTCTATATAATCTAGCCTCCTAAATAGCCTATTTACTAGGTTTATAACCCCTGACTTATACTCTAGGTTAAAATTAAACGCTAAGAGTTTATATACCTATTTAGTAAGCTTTCCCTAAAGGTCCCGCACTAACGCGCTAATAACTCCTTTTAGCGCTTAGTAATCCGTTAGGATTATAAACTTTTTTAATATACCCTAAAAGTAATAAGCCTAGTAGTCTAGGCTTTTAACTATAGCGAGAAGCTCCTATTAGCTTACTCCCTAATACTACCTAGTATTACTAAGCTTCTATAAATAGTAAGTAACTAGTTACTACTAGCTATTAATATACTATAATAGGATATTAGATATAGCTTTTATAGAAGTATCTATTTTAACCCTTATTTTATAAGTTAGGTCCTAATATTAGAGAATAGTTATTAAGTAGAAGGTAGCTTAGAGCTATTTAAAGGCCTATTAAGCCTCTTCTAGCTAGTAAAATTCGCTTCCCTTCTTATTATTCTTACTACCCTTTAGTAGGGATATTATAGGGGCTATAATACTTAAATAGCCTATAATAAACTTATAGTAGAATTTATAGAATCCTAGGAAGACTTAGATCTCCCTATATATCTTAGGTAGCTTCTATTTAGTAATAGCTTAGATGTAGGTTTAGTTTATTAATATACCTTTAGGCGTAATAATATACCCTAGGAACTCTACTTATTATTAGTAGAACCTATACTTACTAAGCTTAGTATATACTACCTACTAGCGAAGCCTATAGAGTACTTAGCGAAAGTCCTTTATATACTACTCTCTTATCTTAGAGTAGACTATAATATTATTTATATAAGTAATATAATAAGTATCTAGTAGCTTAGTAGGCGCTTAGTAAATATATACCTAGAATATTACTAGGGCGTTTATAAGTCTAAATAGTATAATAATATATTTAAAGTGCTTATAATACGTCCTAAAAGCTATCTTCTAGCGGTCTTCTAGCTTAATATAAATATAGTAATATATATCTTAAAAGTTAATCTTTAAGATCTATTTTACTCCCTAAAGCCTATCTATTAGCTTACTAATAAGGGGGAGTAGATATTAGTTCTTTAGTATTACCTTATTAAAGCCTTAATAATCTATATAAAGGTATAAGGATCTATCCTTCTTAGGTATAAAGAGAATAAGGGTACTTACCTCGCTTATTAAGGGTTAAATCTATCCTATTACTTAGTTATTAGTAATATATTAGCAGAGCTCCTCTAGCTAGTACTTATTTAGTAGGTAGATAGGCCTATATAGAGGTTTCTTCTTTTAAACTAAGTTAATAATATATTCTATACCCTCTAGGGCTAGGTATTCCTTTACTAATTACTTATTAAATATTACTTATTTACTAAGTAGCTCTAGTAGTAATTCTACTTTACCCTCTAAGGCGTCCTCTTCGCCTAGGGCCTCTATTAATAGCTTATAGGGGGTAATATTCCCTAATATATATATAATATAAGCCTTCTAGCTATTCTTAATAACTTCTTATATAAATACTAATAGCTTAGTAATACTAAGGCGCTTATATCCCTAGGTATTTATCTAGGTATTAATTATAATACCCTCCCTTCTTATAGAGTATTACAATAGGAGGAGGTCCCCTGCTCCTTTAGGATAGGGAGCCCTAGTAAAAAGTCGCTATATCTTCCTTAGTTATCCCCTTAAGTTAATAAGGAAGAAAGTTAACTAGTATATATTCTAGCTTATTATAGAGAACCTATAAAACCCCTCTAATATAAGGGCGCGCGCTACTACGGGTTATAGTTATAGGGACTTTACTAGTTAACTACTAATAATATTAACTTAGGAATAGGAATCTATATCTACTACTACTTCTTATTTAGTAATATTCTAGAGAATAATTACCTATCCCTTTATAATATCTCCCCTTAGGAAGGTATCTAGTTTTAATATAAATATAGGGGTTACTAGTATAATCCCCTAGCTTATTTATTTTCTAATAGGTTAAGTTCCTTAACCTCCCTTATAAATTAGATTATATTAACCCTCGCCTTCTTAGTAAATACTTAATATCTTATTAATATTTTATTTATACTTTATTATTTATCTAGGTAGTTTACCCTCCTATACCCTTTCTTCTTATAGCTAAAGTATACTAAGGGGTTAGACGTCGTAGGTTATATATTAGGGCTAAATATAGGCTAGCCCCTATTAGATCCCTATAATATACTAATAACTAGTTAATAAGGTATTAGGCTTTAGGTACCTCGCGTAGTTCTATAGCTAGAGCTTTACTAGCCCCCCCTTTAGCTTACCCTTATTATAAGGGGGACCCTTAGCACGTGCTCTTTACTTATATATTACTTCCTGCTTTTACTCTATAGGGTCTTACTATCTTATTAGTAATATATCTCCTATAAGTATTCTACTTCTATAGCTATATCCCTTAGTCTCTATATTTTAACTTTCTAATATTTAAGCTCTTTATATAGAAAAGGGGCTAGTTAGAAGTATAGTATATAAGCCTTAGCCTTACTATCTTCTATACTAACTATACTTAAGTTCTAATATATAACTAACTATTTAGTAAAGAACTATATTAGTAACTACGTCTCCTTCTACCTTATTATATCTAGCTTTTTATAATACCTCTGCTCTTAAAGCTCTAGGTTAATTCATTATTAGTAAATAAATATTACAAAGTCAGCCTAAGCTAGGTCTCCTTCTAGCCTAGCCTTATAGTATTACTATTAGGTCTATAGGGATAAACTTATCTTCGTAAGCGCCTATTAGATCTATTACTCTAGTATATTACTAGCACGTAGTTAGTATCTATCTTTAACTACCTAGATCTAGTTACTAACCTAGTCTATAGTAAAGTCCTTACTTATAGTATAATAGTTATATATAGGGGTTTTTTTATATTCTCTCTATAGGTACCTTATTACTACGCGGTTAGCAAGTTCCTATAATAAGGTAGTAGTTTATTCCTTATACTACTACTATTATAAATATATCTACTCTATAAGACTCTCCTACTATCTCTATAGTAGTCTTATTACTTAGGTAAGGATACCTAAGATACTAGCTTCTTAGGGGGTCTTAAGCGGGGTGCCCTATTAGCTACTACTTACTATTTATTTATTAAGTAAGAGTAGGTCTGCCTGCTCTAATGCTATCTAGGACTAGGCCTGCCCCCTTAGGGTTATCTCTCTTACTATATTATTACTAGGGTTATCTATCCCCTTGCCGTAGTATCTATACTATATTCCTTATATCTTAGGGCTTAGTAAGTAACCTATATTATATTAGCTAAGACCTTATTAGTTATATTCTATATACCTAGCCTAGAGTTTATTATAGTTAAACTCTATTACTAATTTATTAGTATAGTATTACTAGTTTATTTTAGATATTCTAACTAGTACTAGTTTCTTAAATTAAAGAAGAAGTAATAGAGTTATAAGAGTATAGCTATAGGCTTAAACTAGGAAGGGCTAGAATACTAAAACGTAGGTATGCGTAGTTATATTAAATCATTACTTAACCTTCCAAGTCTCTAGCTTATAGAGTTTCCTTAAGAGTATATATATTTACTACTAATTCGCTGATATTTTGCTAATAGCGTTGTCTCTGTATCCTGCACCCGCTATTGTTCCTTATAATCTCCTTAGTAACACTTTAATAACTATAAAATATGAAATGATAACTATAAAGGTATTTCCTTTATGGAATAAATACTTTAATAATCTATATAAATTCTAATAATATTAATAACCTTACATATATATATATATATATATTTATAATCCTTAGCTTTATAGCTATAAATATACAAAAATCGTGCACGGGCCATACAGTGATTTAACCACAATTCTGCTTAATAAGCTTAATATCTAGCTACTTTATAGCTACGTTTTAGAATATCTTTTCCCTTACTTCGTGAGGGTAGGATTTATAACTTAGACATATTATTATTATTATTTAGCGATTTCTCTATTAATTTATTCTAGGAAAAATACCTCCCTATGCTTAAATATATTAGCTTCTATTATAATATTAATTAGCGTATTAATAGTTACTATTCAGGCTATTTTACTACCCCTTTTACTACCTATATACCTATTCTTATAGGTTATAAGCCTAGCTCTAACCTTTTTGATAACCTCGCCCCTATTTAACCTCCGCCTTATTACAATAAGTACCTTAAGCCTATTCTTTATATTAAAGTTACTTATTTAGGGTATACCTTTAAAGGATATAGCCTCTATATACCCTATACTAAACTAGAAATACTAGCTAGACTAGTTTACTAGCTAAAAGATTAAAAACTCCTATAAGAGGCTATTTAGAACCCCTATTTATTTAATTATACTACTATTAATATCTTTATTACTATAAAGCGAGATAATATTATAGCTAGGCTATTTAATCTAGCCCGTATTAATTATATTTTTAAACTATTAATAAGCCTTTATAAGTCTTGGTTTATCTATATCTATACCGCTATTTAAACGAGGCCTAATATAGGCTATATACTAGCTATTATCCTAACTATAGAAGGGTTACCTACTTATACATAGCAGTCTTCTATAAAAGAGTCTTCTAAAGACCTTTTAAAAGAGGAATAAAAGAGGAGGAAATATCACGAGTTAGACCTATAACGTCTAGGTTTAATTACAATAATCTATAATATATAACAAAGCTATAGTTCATACTACTAAGCTATATAACTCTCTTATCTCATTATTATAAACTATATACTATATTAGAGCTTATATATTATACTCCTAAAGTTATTATAATATCTAATTTGAAAGTATAGCTTCCTAAGCTTCCTAGATCTAATAACTATAAAGTTTAGTCTATATATATTAAGGCCTTACTTATTAGTAAAGATATAACTATAGACTTTTCTAGGCCTATAGATAATAATAATCCTAATCTAAATAATGAAGCTCTTGGCTATAGATAGCTATTTTATAATAATAACCCTCTAAGGGTTATAAAGGATAGTGTAATAGCCTACGAGGCTTAGAAATATCTTAAAGACCTATATAAGCCCATAGGGTTTACTAATAAGTTCCTAACTTATAAAGAGTTATTTAATACTATTTTACGTAATTTTAACTCTATAGAAGATCATATAAATCAAATAAAGGAACTTATAGATAACCTAGTATATAATAAGCTTAAACTACCTAACTAGGTAGTTATAGCATATATATTAAATAGCCTAGATAAAGAGTATAATAGTTTTATAACTACTATTACTTAAAACCTTAAGGGCTAATAAGGATACCTATATACTTAATAATCTACTTTCTAATCTATTAGATAAATCAAGACGTAAGGGTAAAGCAGTAAATCTTACTACTAATAAAAGCTATAATAAGGATAACTATAAAAACAATAGTAAGGTCACTAAGAGACCTTAGAAAAAATAAAAGGGTTTATATTATAAAGATTGTAAGAAGACTAGCTACACTAAGGATAACTATGCCTTTCTATACCCTGAAAAGGCCCTAGTATAGTGGAATAAATCTAATAATAAAGATAGAAATAATACAAATAATAAAACTTCTACTTCTACTACCTAGGAAGTTAATATAACTACCTTAAGGGTTATAAAAGAAATAGAAGATTAAGGTAATACTTTAATAACCCCCTATATATCTATAGATTAACCTATTAATTAAAAAAAGGATCTTATAGATCTTAATACTGGGATAGGATAGGATAGACTTAGCTATATAACTTTCGGAAAACTCCCTTAGCGCACGGACCCGTTATAAGGAGACTATAGAGTAGAGCGTGGAGGAGAGGAGTATAGGGGAGGAGAAGATAGTATTAGTATTACTATTAATACCTTAATAACCTTATACCTCGTTTTTTAGGAATTTCTTATTAAATCTATACCTAATAGGGAGGATCTCTTTTAATTAGATCTATAAATTACTCTATATATCTTTTAAGCCTATTTTTAATATTCTTACTTGTTTATAAGTAGAGCTATATTATTTATTATCTTTCTAGTTCCTATTAGTTCTACCCCTTTCTAATAGTACCTAGAGGTAGATTCTTTTGCTCTTTTTAATAGCTTTTATAGGCTTCTTAGAGAATTAGGTACCTTTGCTACGTCCGTATATCCCCGCCATTAATATATATATATATATATAATTAATCTACTTTAAATATAATAATAACTTAAGAAATTTATAAGTAACGAATAATAACGATATAAATAATAATAAAAACGTAGTTTAAAGAGAGGAAGACATTTATAGACCTACCTTAGTTCTAAGGGAATAGTAATAGCTATACTTTGTTATAGAATTAAGATAGGAACGATATAGACCCTAAAGTCCTCCCTTTCTCTTTTTTTATATACTATTAGTAGGCCTCTGGCCACTACATAGTGATTTTACCTGCTTAAGTGTAATAGACCTTCTAACTCCGCGCCTCCTGATAATACATAGCCTTCGGTCACGTGATCTTACTAACTACCTCTCCTAACTATAGCCGCACTTATACGTGCCTATTATACTAGATAGCCTCACGATCTTTAACTTTATATTAATAATAACGTAGTTTTTAATTATTTAATAGACTATAAAACTATCGACTTTTCCTCTCGCGCACTACCCGTACTACTAATACCGCCTCTATTACTACTTTATCCACTAGAAGTTATTACTATCTTTATAGCTATACTATCATTAGTAACGCTCTCTCTATATTATTAGCATAAGCTATACTTATTAACGTTTAAGCCCTAAGGGGCCTAGGCCGCCTCTGCCTTAATAGTGCGGAGGACCTGCTCGAAGAAGGGCTACTCTATAGGATATATAATAACCTACTTAGCTTCTACTACTAAGTCTACTTACTTAGCTATAATATAATAATAAGTATCCCCTCTAGGGGTATTAATAAGAGCCCTCTTAAGGGCTATATTAATAATATACTCTCTATATATAATAGAGTAGTTAAAGAAGGAGCAGGTTTTATTAATTATATTAATACTAAACTCTCTAGCGAGCTTTTATATATTATTAGTATTAAAAGGTATACCTCGCGCGGGCTTAGCGTTTTTATATACGGGGTCTAGTGCTAATATAATTAAGGATTTATCGTGGGTTAGATAAGGAAGAGGGAGAGGTATAAGGCCCTGCTCGTAGTAGCAGAGCTTCTTATACTTCTAGCTATAAGGACCTCTTAGGAAAGACCTCTTTAGTTAAGGAGTTACTTCTTATATAGTAGCGTTTACCTTACTAGAAGGTCGACCTTTTAGGTTAAGGAGTTATCTTATATAGTAGCTTTTACCTTTAGTACCTTACTCGAAGGTCGACCTTTTAGGTTAAGGAGTTATCTTATATAGTAGCTTTCGCAGCGCCTTACTAGAAGGTTTAGCGAGGGCGTTACCACGAGAGCCTTAGTAGCCCGTTTAGCTCCGATATAATTAGCCCTAGTATAGCGCGCGTCCGACTCTATGCGAGGGTTTACTTATAAGTAGTAGGAACGTATAGGGTTCCTATATTATTTTCCTTAACTAGTAGAGGGTATAAGTTAAAATACCTATATAGTATTTCCCAAATTATACCTGCGAACTAGGTGAATTTATTATAGTCTTTTTGCGAAGGGGCTGCGGCGTAATTCCGAGCTTAATATACTATTAGTAGGTTCTAGCGAATATATCCCTTTCCTTACCCCTTTATATATTATTAAAACCGCTATTATTTAACTAGCGAGTTATAGCTAATATAGCTAATATAACTATATATAATACTAATATAGAGATTAGTAGTCTTACTAAGCTAATAAGTATAGCGAGATTAACTAGATTAGTAACTAGAGACTAATAAACCCCTTATTACTATAACCCTAAGTACTAAGAGTAATATACTAACTTTAGAGAGATACTAACGTAGAGAAGCTGCGAATTCCTCTAAAATAAGAGCGTTATTAGGAAGACCCTTCTATATTAAGTAATAAGACTTAAAGTAGATCTATAATAGCCTAGAGTAATAAAATCAAGGTTACTAGACCTTTCCTATATTTATTTAGTTATTTAGTTTATACTATTTCCTTTTTTATTTTATTTAAAGAAAGTTATACCTACTTACTTTATCTTTCTATTTAAAAGATATTATAATAATAACTTTACTCTATTAATTATAATACTCTAGTACCTTAACTATATAATATTAACTTTAATATTTATAGACCTATAAGTATTATATCTTCTTCTTCCTTAGCTAACTTAGATACTAAATCCTCTTCTAATAAGGGGAAATAGCCTAAAGAGAGATTTATAAGAGCTTTATTTAGCAAGATATAACCTTATACTATAGGGTAGCTAGCTTCTAATAATAATATAAATAGGTCTGCGAATCCTACTTCTAGAATAGGAGTAACGCCCTTAGGCACTCTATATTCCTATAAAGGAAGTTATACTAATTAGGATATCATAGCCCTTATAGATCTCCTTATAAGATATCCTATTATTATAGTAATAACTCCCTATTTAACTAGAGCGCCTAAGTTTATTAGGACTAATATCTCTAACCTTATTACTAACTATAAGAGCCTTTTAAAGCTTTACTATAAGACTAATAAAGATATAAAGAACGAGGTCTATATATATAGCTCTAGCGACTATTAAGATATAGTAGAATCTTATATTAGTAAAGCTAAGACCTAGAAGAAAGCTAAGGAGAGACTTTTATACTAGTTCGGATTTATAGACCTAAAGTCTTATTAAGATCCTAATAAGGACCTTTAGAACCTAGTTATAGGATCTTATATTAAGAATAATAACCCTTCCTAGGTTATAGCGTTAATTACTACTATTTAATAGCTTTAATAGAGAGCTATCTAGTATAGAGACCTAGAACTTACTAATACTAAGCTTATTTATATTACTTATTACTATTTTTTAAAGAGGGTTATAAGAGCTATAGCCCGAAGTCTTAGCTACTATCTTATTAAGGTTATTTTAAAGTAATAGGTTATAGTAGAAGACGCTCTAATTAAATAGTCTATTACTTACTAGGAACTCTAATAGTTATCTAGCCTCGTTAAGCCTAAGCTAATAATAATACTTTATATCCCCGCGAAGATAATTCTAATAAGGTAGAGGGCTAAAGCTAAGGAACCCTCTATAGCCTAGACTACTAGCTTAATTATTAACTCTCTTATAGAGAACTTTAGGACCTTAAATATTAATAGGGCTAATTATAAGATAGATATCTTAACCCTTATTAAGAGAGTTACTAGCTAAGGAGATAATACTTTTAATTTAAATATTATAGAAGCTACTAAACCTTATAAATAATAATCTTAGGACTACTTATAGACTTAATACTAATAATAATAATACTTCTACCTATAAGCTAGATATAGGGATTACTAAGGAGGATACTAGTAATACTAGGGATTTAAAAGAGGTAGAGTAAGAGGAGGCTATAGAGGCTTCTAGTAAGATAGACTATTATAGTATATACCTTTCTAGGCTATAAGGGCCTGCTAGTTTTATAGCGCTATTAACTATATCGTTATTAGCTACGTTAAGTATCTCGAGGCTAGCTAGAATAAGGTTTACTACTATATATCGCCCTATTACTTTATTAGCACTCTAGATATAAGTACTAAGGTTAAGATAGGTATTATTAATAAAAGCTATAACTATAAATTAACTAATAGTTAGATAATTTTAAAGTATATCCTAATTAACGAGGATACCTTTATATACTATATAGTTATTACGAGTAAGTTAGTAGAGAAATAGTAGCTAAAGCTTCTAGAGGAGGTTATAAGAGTTATTAGTTATAAAAGATACGCCCTAAGCTCTCTATTAGCTTTATGAATTTATTAAAGAATACTACTTAATTATATAACTTTATAAATATAATATTCTTTAGCTTTAAAATAAAGAACTAGTATATTAACCTAATAGAAGATATTACTACTATAAAAAGAGGGAAAACTAGAGGGTATTATATAGAACCTTATAATACTTATTATTACTAGGCTCCCTAAATAGCAGACCTACTTATAATTTAAGACCCTCCTATTTAGATTACTTAGAGAGTTATTAAGCTCCTAGATAATAAAGAAGACGCTAAAAACACTATACTACTAGATACCCCTAAGGAATAAGTTAAGTAGTAGAAATAGGATAAATAAGATAAGCCTTAGATTTAATATAGTAATTTATAAATAAGCTATACTCTTACCCTTAAGCTATATAGTAAAAGAGTAAATAAGAAGGTAGCTATCCCTAAAGCCTTTTTTTATTAAAACTAGCTTAATTAGGATAAGATAGTCTATAATACTACTAAAGCTATAATTACTAAGTATAAGGATAGATATTACTTAAAGGTATAAGAGGTCTTTATTCCTACTAATATTATACTTCTAAATTAATTTAATAAGACTAGAGAAAGTAATAAGGAGCTATAGGAATAAATAGATAAATAGAATAATAATAAGAATTATTCGAAAGGCTAAGCGACTTTAGCTACTATTTCTATAGACTCGCCTAAGGATTTATAGACTAAGGCAGTTTAATTTAACTACTATATAATTAATCCTATTTTTAAGATAAGCGCTATAATAGAAAATTAGGATTTAGTATTACCTCTACTACTAAGATATAATACTATCCTAAACTTTATTATAACCTACTAGTAGATTATAATTACCCTTCGTAGCCCTGTGAATATATTAATTAGGGGGATTATTAATAGTAGCTCTACTATTAACCTTATTAGTAAAAGTTTAATTAAGCGCCTAGGCTTATAGAGCGATATAATTAAGATAAATATAGGGATCCGCGGGATTACTAATAGAGAATAGAGAACCTAATTTATAGGTATAATTATAAATAACGTTTATATTAATAGTAATTAGATTTAGGATATTAGCTTTTTTATTTTCCCTAAAAATACTTATAATAAGGACCTAGTACTAGGAGCTCCCTTTATCTTAAAGACTTAAATAATACTAGATTATATATAGAACTAGATTATTAGAGTCCTTTAGTCTAGGAATATTAAGATTAATATCTTACTATCGTTTTATATAGGAGACTTAACTACTTAGTTTCTAGAAATTATTACTAAAATAGACTGCTATATTTCTTCTTAGTATTAATATACTCTCTTATCTCCTATAGAGGAGGGGAAATAGAGGTTATTACTAATAGACCTAATATAGTAATAAGCTTAGACTTTATAGGAGATAATTAGTAAGTTAATAATACTAAGAATAAGGAAGAGTTAGATATAACGCTAAGAAGTATAAGGATATATTAGAATATTAAAGTAATTTAATAAGCTTTTAAAGGATCTTATAACCTACTAGATAAAGTTAAGTAATAGTTAGACCTAGATAAGGAAGTTATTACTATTTTTAAAGAGTTTAGACTAACTTTTAATAAAATCCTAGAGATTATAATCTGCGATAAAATTACCCCTAAGCTTAATAAGATCTACGAAGCGATTATAAGTATAGGGTATATAGTAAGAGATAATAGCTATAGTATTAAGTATTAATACTATATTTATAGACCTAAGAAAAGAATAATAAAGAAGAAAGTACCTAGGAGGAAGTATAAGTTAGTATATTAGAAAGGAGTCGAAGTTATTATAGCTATAGATACTAATTTCTCCTATAATAATTATAAACCTATACTAATAACGCCTATATTACTAATAGAAGATATTAATATAATATATAAGACGAAAGATAAGAAGATTTAACCTATTAATAACGCTATATTAAATAGTTAAACCCTAGATAGAGACTTAGAGTAGAAGCTAAAAGTATAAGTAAAAGCTAAGAAAAATATAATCCTAGATCCTAGCGCCCTATTTATAGGCCTAGTTATACTAAAGTTTTTAATTATTAAGTAAGGAATAAGGCTTATAAGAGCTTAATAAAAAGCTATCCTTAAGACTATTAATTATCTATAGCTTAAAAAAAAGAAGCTCCTTTTAGCTATTCTTATTATAAGAGAGAAAGCTTTAGCCTAGGAATTTAAGTATTATAGCTCTATATACCTTTTTATTATACCTCTATAGATAATTCGAATAATACTATATAAAGCGTAGTAAGCAAAAGGGATCCTAATATCGAGAGGATTAGAGTAGGATATTATTATAATCCTAAAGGATAGACTAGAGAAGGGAATCCTTAAGTAAAGTTATATAGCTTACTATAATCTATTCTTCTTTATATAAAAGAAAGATAGTAAGATAAGGCTTATTAACTTAGCGACTAAGATAAATATAGTTATAATACGAGACGTAGCACTACCCCCTTTAGTAAACGATCTTTTAGAAGACTTTACTATATATTAACTATTATTACTACTAGATTTCTTCTTAGGATATAACTAAGTCCTATTAGACCCTATAAGTAGAGATTTAATAATATATATATTACTTATTAGATTATTATAGATATATATATTACCTTAAGGAGTAATAAACTTAGTTGCTTAGTTTATATAGGTTATAATTAGAATCCTATATAACCTTATCCCTAGCTACTATAAAGCCTTCCTTAATAATATTACTATTAAAAGACTAACTTTGTAATATAATAAAGAAGAGATCGAGTCTTATCTAGGGATTTATAGATTTATTTTAGAATACTTATAGAATATTAATAAGGTCCTAGTTAATTTAAAGCTAGCGGAGTATATAATAGTAGTAGTTAAGTTATAATAAGCCTAGGAAGTAGTAATAATTATTAGCTATATTTATAGTACTAATAGGCGTTATCTAGAGGAAGCGAAGATAGTTAAGATCTATAAATAGGCTACTTATACTAATTTAATAGAGTTAAGGGCTTTCCTTAGGATTATAACCTTCTATAGATCCTAGGTAAAGGACTACTTTACTATTATAAAGCTACTTACTAACTTACTTAAGAAAGATACCTTATTTAGCTAGGAGGAGAAGTAATAGATAGCTATAGATACCTTAAAGGTAATACTTATAAGGGCCCTAATCTTTATTACTATAGACTATAGCCCTAAAGGAGGAGATATCTACCTTATAGTTAATACTAGTAATATAAGATAGGGCAGAGTCCTAGGATAATTTATTAATAACTAGCGTATAATCTCTCGCTTTAGGAGTAATACTTAGTTAGGACTAGAGCTATTATATAACGCTAGGAAAAAGGAACTATATAATATTCTAAAAGCTTTAAAGAGGGTATATAATTATTTATATAGATAATACCTTATCCTAGAGATAGATACTTAAATATTAGTTATATAACTTAATAGAGTAGCTATAAACCTCCTAGGAGCTCTTATTATTCACTAGATTATATAGATTTAAATATTTAACTTTAAAGTATAATATACTTATAGTACTTAGAATATAATAGCGGATAGCTTATTATAAAAACCCCAGGGACCTTCTAATATTATTAATAAAGAAGCTAAGGGGGAGATTAACTCTTAGATTAATTTATAAATCTTTTTTATAAATATAGAAGCTAGTTCCTTCTTTAATTAAGCTTAATATTATAATAATAAGTAATATATAGAGGAGGTTCTAGTAGGAAATGCAGAGGTTATTAGTAATATAATAAATATCCTAGATATATATCTTAATAATTTACAGACTTATTTAATATACTCTTAATAAATCGCTTATTATTTAATAATATAGAAACGCTCTCTAGGAATTTAACTAGTAAGGTATTATAAGTTTAAGATTAGGGTATTAAATTATTATATTTATAACTACCTGCTTTTTACTAAACTAATAAATTAAAAGCTAATACTATAATAAGTTATTAATAATACTAAGTAGTAGAAGAAATTAATTATAAAAGCTTATAAAGAGAGTAGTTATTAAGGTAAGTAAGCTATAGCTAGAAGACTATTTAATTATTATATCTAGGCTAGTATATATATAGAGATTAGTAAATCCTTAAAAAGTTACCCTAATTACTAAAAGAGGAGAGCTTAATATATAGATAATATAAGGACTTATAGCTCTCTAAAGGGACTACCCTTTACTAGGATATTATTAAATATATAGAGAGTAGGTAAGTAATACCTCGTCGAGGCGAGGGATCTACTAATAGGATAGCCTAAAGCCTACTAGCTTAAGAGAGTAACTTTAGCTAAGATAGCTAAGTTTATCTAAAAAGAGATTATCTATTACTATAAGCTATATAATAAACTTATTATTAATAGAGGACTAGAGAATAAGGATACTATTATTAAATTTAATAAGAAATATAGTATAAGGAGGAAAGTAATATCTATTTATAACCTAAGGGCTAATAATATAGTTAAGACTAGTTATTAGCTAATTACTTATATATTATTAATATAGACTAGAGGATAGAGAGATATTAACCCTTAGCTATACCTTCCTATTACCCTATTTATAAACTAATTAAGAGTTTATACTTTAACTAGCTTTAGCCCTTTCTACTTACTATATAGGTTTAAGCTTATTACTCCTATTAAAACCCTAATACTAACCTAGAGGGTTCTTAATTAGGATTTAGTAACTATAAAGGAAGAGGAGGTTTAGATATGTTTATAAGCCTTCTTATAACTTAATAAAGATAGAAAATAAGCTAGAAAGATAATTAATAGTTAATATAAAAAGACTATAGAATACTATAATAATTAATATAAGAGGACTATAAGGAAGGAGAGGCTAGAGGTAAGTAATATAGTACTAGTATTTAATATTAAGGGCTCTATTAATAAGTTATCTATTAAAAAGCTTAACTACTAATAGAAAGGCCCCTTTTATATCCTTTTATAAGCTCTAAATACTCTATTATACTAAATAGTAATATTAATAAGTAATAAGGTTACTAGAAAGACGTTTAATAGAAATTAACTTTATAAATTTATTTAAGCTCCTAAAGGGTATTAGGAACTAAGTAATTTAGATATTTATAGATCTAATTTAAAAAGGAACCTAATAAAAGTCTTCTTAGTACTAGGGAATAAAGATTATAATAATTATATACCTTAGGAAGAGGAGGAGGAACCTATAATACCTAGGGAAAGTAATTAAGAGGAAGAGGAGGATTTATTATACTTAATAGTATAATTAAAATAGTATTTAAAGGATTTAAAGAAGATAATTAAAGTTTTAAAAGCTAAATAATAACTAGTTATTAAGATTCCTAAAATACTAAAAGAGAAAGAAAAGGAGTATATTAGGATAGAAGATCTAGGGGATATATAAGGTTTCTTTTATTATAACTTATTTTAATGAATAATTTATAAACCTATTTTAATTTTCTTATCCTTTTATCTCTTAATTTAAAAATTTAAGATTCTAGGGATAATATTCCTAAATTTTAAGGATAGGGGTAAGAGATAGTATTAGTAACTCCCTACTTATTTAAAGCACGCCCCTTACTACTATTTAATATAATAATAGCTTAGATAGCTTTAATATCTATTAGTAGTTATAATAAGGTAATTAAGCCTAAGAAAGTATAAGATCTTTAACCTCCTAGTAATAATACTAAAGCTACCCTTCTTTATTAAATAAATATAAGATTAATAACTTAAAAATAAGAGGGAAGAAGAGAAAGGGAGAGAGGGTGTTAAATTATAGTTACTAGCCCCTAGTAAAGATATTAGTAGACTTTCCTTACCCCCCCCCCCCCTTTTTTCCCTAGAAAAGATTATTATTAATATTATATTACCTTCTACTAAAGAGAAAGAGAAGTATATTTATAAAAAGGATTATATTAATTTTTATACCTAGATATGCTTTAACTTTAGCTCTATAGACCTATTTATATAATATTCGCCTTAATTTCTTATTAAAACCTAACTAACTTCTTATTCTCTTTTCCTTTTTTACCCCCCCCCCCCCTCTATATACTATATAAATATATCTAGAAACCCTATTTTCTTACCCTAATTCGTAATATAAAGCCCTAAGTAGTTTGCGATTTCTATAAGGTTAAACTCTAGAGGTAGCTTTATTATAAAAGGGTAATAAGAGTATATAAACCTAGCTTTAGGATAATATTCCTAGGCCTATTAATAGTATTTATTATAAAGGAGCGAGAAGTTAAACTTAGCTATAGCTATAACTATAGCGTCTATTAGAATTCGGGACTATAGGATCTCCTTAATACTATTGAATTCTCTACTCCTCCTTACCTTATTATTACGCTTAATTCTATACCTATAGCTCTTATAGATACTTAGATTATTATATAAGTAACTCTCTTAAGTTTTATAGAAGAAGTAGTTAGTATAAGGAGTACTTAGTATTAAGACGTACTTAAAGTATAGTTTATAAATATAAATACCTAATATAAGGTTCTTAATAATATAAGCCTGCTCTTTATAGTAAATATAGGGTACTACGTTATAACTACCTTAGGATTAAATAAATAAGCTATATATAGCTACTACGTACTAAAAGACCTTTATCTCCTATAAGCTAGTAAGGAAAGTAATAGAGGTATAAATAAAGACTTAATAGCGGAATTCTCTAGACCCCTTAGTTACCCTAAATATTTATTTAAAGTCCTATTTACTAAGATAAGCCTTCTAGAAAGCTAGCCTTATTACCTTAATAGTCTTATTAGAGAATATCTATAATATAAAAGCTACCTCTAAGTATTTATTACTAAGGATATTAAGTTAAAGCTAAATAAGGCTTATAGCTACTTAAGAATTATAATTATTAGCTAGAGGGTATAAGGATATTAAAAAGAAGGGAAGGAATACCTAAAGTTAGTTATTAGAGTATTAGATAAAAAGAGGTATATTATTTTTCTTTATTTTAAGTATAGGGATATTAGAGCTAAGGACCTAAAGGGTTACTATAAATAAGGGATAATAAGAGCGAGGTTAATTAGTATTTTTAATACCTAAGATAAGGAAGTTATAGTTATCTATAATAAGAAGGTATGGCCTCTAGCCACTGCATAGTGATTTTACCTACTTAAGTGCAACAGACCTTCTAACTCCGCGCCTCCTAATAATATATAGCCTTTAGTCACGTAATCCTTTCCTAACTATAGCTACACTTATATATACCCGTTATACTAGATAGCCTCACGATCTTTAACTTTATATTAATAATAACGTGGTTTTTAATTATTTAAACTATAAAAATATTAACTTTTCCTCTCGCGTACTACCTGCGCTGCTATTAAATACCGCCTCTATTACCGCTTTATTTACTAGAAGTTATTACTTTCTTTACTATACCGTTATTAGCAACGCTCTCTCTATATCAAAGTAGTTAGCGCAAGCTATACTTACTAATGTTTAAGCCCTAAGGGGCCTAAGCTACCTCTACCTGAATAGTATAGAGGACCTACTTAAAGAAGGGCTACTCTATAGGGTATAAAACGACCTACCTAGCTTCTACTACTAAGTCTACTTACTTAGCTATAATATAATAATAAATATCCCCTCTAGGGGTATTAATAAGAGCCCTTTTAAGGGCTATACTAATAATATACTCTCTATATATAATAGAGTAATTAAAAAAGAGCGGGTTTTATTAATTATATTAATACTAAACTCTCTAGTAAGCTCTCGCACGTTATTAGTATTAAAGGGCATACCTCGCGCAGGCTTAGCGTTTTTATATATAGGGTCTAGTACTAATATAGTTAAGGGATAAGGATAAAGAAGAGGGAGAGGTATAAAGCCCTACTTATAGTAGAGCTTCTTATACTTCTAGCTATAAGAACCTCTTAGGAAAGACCTCTTTAGTTAAGGAGTTACCTCTTATATAGTAGTATTCGCAGCACCTTACTAGAAGGTTAACCTTTTAGGTTAAGGAGTTATCTCATATAGTAGCTTTCGTAGCGCCTTACTAGAAGGTTTAGCGAGGGTATTACTACGAGAGCCTTAGTAGCCTATTTAGCTCTAATATAATTAGCCCTAGTATAGCGTATATCCGACTCTATATAGTAATATTTAGAGGGTTTACTTACGAGTAAAAGGAATATATAGGGTTCCTATATTATTTTCCTTAACTAGTAGAGGGTATAGGTTAAAATACCTATATAGTATTTCCCGAATTATGCTTACGAACTAGGTGAATTTATTATAGTCTTTTTGCGAAGGG
>JAVHLU010001813.1:0-24968 GCA_036785755.1 Colletotrichum ledebouriae
ACTTTAAGGGTATCTTCTTATATTAAACCCTTCTATCCCCTTAGCTAAATATAACGCTTATTAGTCCTATTAAGCTATAGTAATATATAGTTATACGTTTATACCGCTATATATACGCTAAAATTATCATCCGAGGCTATTTTAATAGACTACTAATTATAGTCTGCGTTAATACTAGCGTAAACCGCTTAGTTATAAGTAAAGCCTACTTATAATATTT
This sequence comes from Colletotrichum ledebouriae, assembly GCA_036785755.1. Classification (NCBI taxonomy): domain Eukaryota; kingdom Fungi; phylum Ascomycota; class Sordariomycetes; order Glomerellales; family Glomerellaceae; genus Colletotrichum; species Colletotrichum ledebouriae. The sequence continues at coordinate 221 of JAVHLU010001813.1, forward strand.
CTATATCCTCTTAAGAGAACCTAAGGTATTTAAGCTCTAAGGCGTAGGAAGCCTTAAGACTATTGCCTAGGTAACCTTCGCAATTCTTATATAAGGATAATAACCTAATAGATATATAATAACCGCTAAGCTCTATATAGATATATAGCTTATCCTATATTTAGATACTAGTCTACTTATAGGGTAAGACTTTAATATACCTAATAGGCTCGACGTTCTAAACTCAGAGTTATACGTTTAAATCGTATCTTATAATAATATTTAAATTCCCTCTTAGATCTATTTAAAAGTCCCTTTAAAAGTTTATAATATATATACTATGAGAAATTTAACTATTATACTATATAATCGCTCTACTATTTAAATTAAGATACCTTTAGTAAAATAGAGTCCCTTCTATTTAGCCTAAAGCATAAAGGGTGCACGTATATATATATAAGTAATTCACTGCTTATTCCTATTATTAATAACGCTCCTTACCTATTAAAGATTAAAAGAGGCACTAAGCTTAGAACTCTAGCGCCCTTTAAGTCTAATAGATACCTCGAACTAAAAACTTATAATTAACTATAAATAGCCTTTTTAATATTATTACATAAGGTCCTAACGTATTACGCTATTTTTAGCCTTTCTAATTATAAGCTTATAATACTCGCTTAGCTACTAGAACTAATAGTTAATAAATAAGTAGAAATCTCTAACCTAACTAGTAAGGAAGCGCTCGCTAACTATAGCGTAACTAATAATAATATAATACTAAATAGTAGAGATATCTATAAGGGGAATATTAACCTAAATAGTAAGATAGGTATAACTAAGCCTAAAAACTTACTAGTAGTTATTACTAAGGAAGGTATATATATCTATAACTAAGACGCTAAAGCTATATAACGCCTTAAAGAGGTTAGCTCGCGTTACCCCGCTATTTAGAAGGACTAAGGACTAATTAACCTTCTAGAAGATTAATACCTTAAGGTCGAACTTATTAAAGGATAGTAGAATATAAATATTAGCTAATAACCTTATCCTATTAGTAAAGAAGATAAGAGCCTAATTTATAAAACTTTAGACGAGCTCTATGCTTAAAACTATATAGAATAGGGTAACTCTAGACCTATATTATTTAGAGCCCCTATATTTACTATATAGCGAATTATAAATAGTAAGCATAAAGGTCGTATAGTTATAGACCTATATGCTCTTAATAAAGCTACTATCCCTAATATATACCCTATACTATTATAATAAGACGTTATTAAACGCCTTCGTAATAAGCTATAGATTACTATAGTTAACGCTTAATCCTTCTTCTATTAGTTTCTTATTAAAACGGAATATTAAGATCGATTTATTATAGTTAGCTACTAGGGATAAGAACGTTTAAAAGTAATACTTATAGGATTCTATAATTCGCCTGCCTACGCTTAACGCGTTATAGATAGACTCCTATAACTATATAAGGACTATACCTACGCGTTTATTAATAATATTATTATCGCCTCGAAGGACCTTAATACCTACTTTAAGTACCTTAATATAATTCTTAAACTCTTTATAGATATTAGACTCTCGCTTTTAGCGAAGAAGTTATTTATTAGATATCCTTCTATTAAGCTACTTAGCTTTACTATTAACGCCTTTAGACTATTAAATACTTAAGACTATATTAACGCTATTAAAAAAATTAAGTACCCTTATAACCTCTACTAACTTAAGTACTAGATAGGTATAACTAGGTTTCTATAATATATAATACTACGCTATAGCTATTATATTTAACCGCTCTAATAGCATAAAACCATATTACTAGCTAAAGCCTAAGCTTAAGAGAAGAATAAAAGCGCTATAAGAAAGCTCTTCTATTAAAAAATAAGTTTTAAACCTATACTAGAAGAAGTAGCTAGCTTTAATAATATTAAAAACGCCTTAATAGTAGATAACGCCTTATTGTATTATAACCTAGATAAGTAGTTATTTATATAGCTTAACTTATTAAAGGAATATAGATACTCCGCGCTAATCTTCTAGCTAGCTAACTATATTAAATAGAAACCTTGCGACCCTATTAAGTATACTAATATATATCTAATCGCTTATATTAATAAGGCCCTTAACTAAGCTAAATAGAAGTATTAGCCTATTAAACTTAAAGTAGCTTACTTAGTATAGGTAGTAAAGAAGTATTAGCTAATACTATATTTATCTAGACGAGACCTTATAAGAGTACTTACTAACTATTTAATAATATATAATATTAAATAAACGTCGCTATAGTTAGAGGATAAGACGAGGTCTAACTTATACCTTATATTATTATTGGAATATCTTAGCTAGTTCTCCCTAGTATATTATTATATCCCTAAAATATTAAATATTATAGTAGATATATTATTACGCCTACTTATAATAGAAATCCTTATTAAAGACGTTAGGGAACTTAATAAGATATAGGATAATATACTAATAAGTATTAACTTTATAACAGAAGTATCTCTTAATAATAACTTTAAGGCTAAACTTATCTAATCGTATACTAACTCTAAGTCTTAGAGCAGAGTATATAAGATACTCTGCGAAAAGGGAGATAATATAGACCTTAACTTCGTTATATATAATAGTCTTCTTTACTATATTAACCCCTATACTAATAAATAAAGGCTCTATATTCTAAAAGAGTTAGTAACGCCTCTTATTAAGGAAGCTTATAATAACTACTATTACTTTAGTAAGGAATAGACGTAGAGAGCTATTAATAAACACTTTTATATACCACGTCTTAAACGATAAGTTAATAATTACATAGCTAACTACCCCTAATGCGGAATAATAAATATAGAATATTAACTACTACTTAGCGTAATATAGCTAATATTAATACTAGCTATCCCCTTCTATATAATTACTATAGACTTTATTATCAGACTTCCTAAAATACCTTTATAGTATTTAGGCTACGAAGTAGAGAACTTTCTACTTCTTAATATAGTACTTACTATAACTAATAAGTTCTCTAAAGTAACGCTCCTTATTCTCAGTTACTTAACGTATACTACTAAGATCTAGGGACGCCTCCTTCTATATAACCTCTAGCGTAGTAACTAGGGGATACTAAAAGCTATTATATCTAATTGCAACTAAAAGTTCCTTTTAAGGTTTTAGACCGCACTATAAGCGGAATTATATACTAAATTAAGATTCTTAACTATATATTATCCGCAAACTAATAGTATTTTAGAACGTAAAAATCAAACTATCGAACTAGCTATTCGTTACTTTCTTAACCTTATTAACGATAACTAGGTAATATTACTACTAAGCTTTTAATATAACCTTAATAACGCTTACTTATAAGTTATTAGTTATTTACTAAACTAAATCCTATATAGTAAAAATACTAATAACGCGTTAAATATCTTAGGTAATACTAACCCTAAAATAAACTATAAAATCTTCTAGGAGGAAGTAAGAATTTCAATTATAGTAGCCTAGCTATATATAAAGGAACGGTATAATAAAGAATATCGTTTTATTACCTTTAAGCTAGGCAACTAGGTATACCTTAAAATAGGATTAGGATATTATTTACTAGGATAACTAAACCTAAAGTATAGCTACTAGCGTATTCTATTTAAGGTCCTTAAACGCGTTAGTAAGTTAGTATACCGCCTCGATATTCCACCTAATATAAATATTTACCTAGTTATATCTATTATCTAACTTATACTAGTACTAGCCCCTAGTAGTAACCTATTTGGCTACTAAGATAACTACTAAGGCCTAGTTAATATTAAGGAAGATAATAATATTTATTAGCTTAAAGTATATAAGTATTTCGAGATCGAAAGCATTCTTAAGAAACGAACCCTCGCGCGAGGAAAAGTATAATATCTAGTTAAATAGAAAGGTTACCTACTAATATATACTATTTCGAACTTATTACTATATTTAAAAACAAGGAATAAGAGATAGAATAGCTCTATAAATAAGTATAAGCTTAAAGACTTATCTAATAGGGCGTTAAACTAATATTAGAGCTTAGTAAAAGACTATTAAGGCGCTTAAGAGGAAGGCCTTATAAGAACCTAGGGGAATAATATAATATATATTATAAATAAGGAACGCGCCGCTTAAAGCGCCTTAAATAAGTAAGTAGACTATAATAAGTATTATAACTAAGGCTTTATTATAAAATAAAGACGTTTAGCGCGCTTAGCACGTCTAAGAACTTTACCCTGATAATAGCGATATTTACGCCTATCCTATTAGTAAAGATAACTACGCCTATTATACTTTCCCTCTCGAACTCCTTTTACCCTTAGTACTATAAGAACCTTAATAAATATAACCGCCCTCCTCGCTAGAAGGTTAACCCCTACTCTTACTTAACTAATAAGAAAAATTAGCGCTTAAGTATATATATATAAAACAAATTTATATTACTAGGTAACCCTATTAGTTATTACTACTACCTCCGCTCACTTAGTATTAAGCGTATTTATCCTCTATATATATATTTCGCTAAAAAGCGTTAACGCCTTTAACCCTATTACTATACTATTATTACTCTTATATATCTCCCTTTATTACTATTATCCTCGTTAAGATATTAAGAAATCTTATTAATACTCCATGTTATCGCGCGCTTAGCGCTACTAGAGCAACCTATATTATATATACCTAGGTATTACTTTACTATAAATAAATAACGCTCTAAATATAAAGACGCTAAGTACGTTACTCTTAACTATATTTGCTATTACCTACCTAATATTAAGATCCCTTATAATAAGCCTAGATATTATATTTATAACTAAGAAATCTTTAAGCGCGCCCTTAACTAAGAGACCTAATATTATAGAACTAGTTATAATATTTCTAGTACCCTATTCGTTATCTACCTAGGTATTAACGCTTACTTAGTTACTTAACTACTATCTATAAACTAAATTAAGTTCTATTACTAATTCCCTAACGCTATTTTAAATATTAAGTAGCTATCCCTCTATAATACTATATAGAACTCCCTTAAATATAACCTATACTATACTACTAACGTCGCTAGTATGCCTATTTCTATTAATTCTAGAGAGGCCTTAAGTAGAGATAATAAATACGTTATTACTAAATATAACTAAGCTAATAAGACTATTAACGCTAATTAGCCTAAACTATCCCTTAATACTAGCTAACCTAACTAAGCTACTAATACTACTAAATATATTAAACCTCGACTATTAACTAATATTATTATAACTAGCACTAGATTAACTCCTATTGCTTAGAATAAGATTCATAAGATAGCTACTCCTAAGAAGCAAGCTACTAGCGTTAGCACCCCTAATATAATAGATATTATTAAGGCTATCGAGGGAATATAAGCTTATAGTAAACGTATTAGCTATATTACTATACTACTTAATAGATATAAGGAGACCTAGATCGCCCTAACCGTAGCGCTCTCCGAGGGTTATATTACTAATACTAGCGCTATTACCCTTAACCGAGGCTAATTTATTAAGTTAGCTATTAATAAGTTTAAGTTTATTATAGCGACTATTCCCTAGGGATTAACGTAAGAGAGCCCGGGCTTCCTTAGCCTAGAATAATACCTTATTACTAGGTCTTTTACTAAGTATATAGTATTAGCTACTAGCCTAGAAGATCGCTCTAATATTAATCCTTTCTCTAATATTAGCCCCTTTAACGCTATTAATATACCTAGCTCCGCTAAGACGCCTAATACTACTACTAGTATTAAGAAAATCGTTATTATAAACTAGTAATCCTATACTTATATCGCTAGCCTCCGTCGCCTTACTTATTCCTATATAAAGTTCCTAACTACTTAAGAGGTAATTAATATATACCTTTAGCGCCTCTATTTCTTTAACGCTACTAACCTTATAGCTACTTACTAAATTAAACGCCTTACCCTATACGCGCTTATCTAGAATAGCTTAATTATCCTTAGTCTATACGTATATATCTACGCCCTTAACTCGTTTATAACTAAATAAATTATAAGTAACCCGGAGTTTAGTGCTATATTACTATTCTTTATCATTAAGTAGATATTATAATACGAGTTTCCTAGTATATATACTAAGGATAATACTTATATTAGTTAGGCTATAGTTAATAGTAACGACTCGAGCGCTATCCAGGCTCTCTTAGACCTTAGTAACCCTAAGGCTATAGATATAGCTAACTTTTAGTATAAATATACTACTAACCTTTAAGGCCTTTATACTAATATCACCTCCCTCGCTACCTTAATCGCTATAATTAAAAATAATAGTATTACTAAGGTATACCCTAAGGTTAGTAACGAATCTTGCTACCTATTTCTAGAATAATATGAGGATAATACCTAACTAGCTACTACTTATAGTATTAATATTAACTAATTCCTAGTTATAGCTAAAGAGATTAATAATAATAAGGATAAGGACTACTCTAACCTCTTAAAGATAACTAATACTACGCCTAAGACTCCCTTAGCCTAAAGTAGGATACGATTAAAACGTATAGAATAGAAAGGAAGTAAGGTTATATATAGTTACTTATATATAATAGCATAGCTCTACTTACTAGTATATTACTATAATAGGAGGTATAAATTAAATTTTATACTATATATTATAATTAATGCTTTTTTCTTCTTATATAGGTAATTAATACTAAACGCGCTTAGCGTAGTTATCCCGCTTAAGGGTATCTAATATATTTAATACGTTAAACGTACCCGAACGCGTTAACCCTTATAAAAGGGCTTATCGCCTTTAAGGAAAAAACCTTCGAAATTCATAGCAGTTTTCACCTATAATTTTCGCCTACTTCGTGGACTGTATTAGCTACCTATACTCTTTTAAACCTTAATAACCCTAAGGCTATAGATATAGCTAACTTTTAGTAGAAACACGCTATAGACCTTTAAGGCCTTTATACTAATATTATCTCCCTCGCTACCTTAATTACTATAATTAAAGATAATAGCGTTATTAAGCTATACCCTAAGGTTAGTAATAAATCTCGCTGCCTATTCCTAGAGTAATATAAAGATAATATCTAACTAGTTACTACTTATAATATTAATATCTAACTCCTAGCTATAGCTAAAGAGATTATTAATAATAGGGATAAGGATTACCCCGATCTCTTAAAGATAGCTAATATTACGCCCGAGACTCCCTTCACCTAAAGTAGGATATGATAAAATATATAGAGTAGAAAGGAAGTAAGGTTACTTATAGTTATTTATATATAATAGTATAGCTCTACTTATTAGCACGTTACTATAATAAGAAGTATAAATCAAATTTTATACTATATATCGCAGTTAACGCCTTACTCCTTTTATATAGGTAATTAATACTAAACGCGCTTAGCGTAGTTATCTCGCTTAAGGGCGGCTAACGCGTTTAATACGTTAAACGCGTTGAATATCCCTAAACGCGTTAACCCTTATAAAAGGGCTTATCGCCTTTAAGGAGAAAACCTTCCAAATTTATAGATTTTTCACCTATGATTTTCGCCTACTACGTAGACCGTATTAATCTTATTATCCTAGATAAAAGCATAAGCCCTTAGTATAAGGTATTAAACTAGATACCGTTCGATACGTAATACAATAAGAATTTCAAATATATCCTTTATTTTCTTATACCTCTTATATTTATAGAGGTTTAGGGCTTTAAGGATAAGACTAGATAAAATCTAATTCTATTTCTAATACTATTTAATATAATAATAGCTTAGATACTAATTACTTTAATATTTATTAATAACTTTAATATCTATTAGTACGAGGGGTTAGACCTAAGTTTATTTAATAGGAGGTTGCTATAATATTATTTATTTAAGCTAAAGAGGAAAAGGGGAAGTTTTCCTCTCTAGTAGAGATTTCGCTAGTCTATAGGGAATAGCTAGGTAAGCCCTAGGTAGGCCTTAGGTAGCTCCTTAAGGTAGTAAACCTAGGTAGAAGCTTAAGTAAGCTTAACCTAGGCGTAGCTTATAATACTATCCCCCCTCCTAGCTAGTCCCCCCCTAGGTATAGGCCGGGTTGCTATTATCATTTATAACTAGTCTATATAGGGCTTTATACCTATTTACTATAGCAGTCTCTATAATAGCCTCTATAGGCTCCTAGGTAGGCTCTATATACCCCTCCTACTTAACTAGGACCTCGCGCCTCTACCCTCGCCTAACTACTTTCTATCGCGCTATATATTAAAAAGGGCTAGAACCGATAGGAACTAGAAAGATAACAAACAATATAGCTCTACCTATAAATAGGTAAGAATATTAAAAAGTAAGCTTAAAAGATATATAGAATAATTTATAGATCTAATTAAACGAGATTATTTAAATCGGGTACTAATTCGCTAAAGAAATACTAAAAAACGAGGTATAGGATTATTAACGTATTAATTATAATAATATATATATTATACTAAAATCCGCTATACTCCTATCTTCTACGCTCTACTCTATAGTCTTCCTATAATAAGTCTTTATACTAAGGGAGTTTTTTAAAGGTTATATAGCTAAGTCTATCTTATCTTATTCTAATTATCCCCTTAAGACTCTTTATAATATTATAAAAGAGAGTCTTAGAAAATAAAGAAAACTACTTTATAGAAATAGTAAATAAACTCTATTTATAGATCTAATTTATTAATAACGTCTTCTAAATAAGCGATCTTATTATTAAAAAGGTCCCTTAGGTTTAACTATCTTCTACTATAGGTTATATCTTAATAATAGCCTTATTACCTCTTCCTCTTTATTATACTCCTTATCTTATTTTAATCCTTAATATAGCTAAAACTACTTATATTATTATACTAGGTGCGAGAAGTTATAATAGTATGCTCCCTTAGGCGTATTCTACTTAATCTAATTCTATTAATTAGCTCTCTACTAGATATAGTCTATATAGCTATAGTTATACTTACTTAAAGGACTAGGCCTCTTAGGATATAATAATATATCTATAAGTATAGTTCTTAGGTATAGCTTAATAGTTATATTATAACTTAGCGTCTATAAGACTTATAACTAAAGCTAATATCTAAGGTATTTAAGCTTATTATCTAGTATTTTAGATAAAGTAGACCTAGATAATACTAATAATTTATAAATAGGTTAAGGGATATCTACTATAGGAAATAGTATAATATTATTATTATTTCTAAAGTCTACTATATTACTATTTATAAGTAAAGGAGTAGGAGGGTATAAAGGGAAGAAAGGTATTTTCTTAAAGTCTTCTTAGCTTAAAAAGATATCTTATAGAGCTATACTACTATTAATAGTTAAGTTATAGAACTCTATAGTAATTATAAATATATATTAGGTAACTAAGGGGATTTTAAAGTTAGATAATAATATACTATTACTTAAGGTTATACTACTAAAATATAGAGATAGCAATCCTTCTTAAATTAGAGCTCTAGCCTATTTAATATACTAGAGGCTATATATAAATCTATCCCTCTATTAAACTAAATTAGCTATATAGGTATTAATTAATAGGAGCTTTTAGAGTTATAGAGGGGCTCCTATCTTATAATACTACGTATTAAGGTCCTATATAGCCTTAACGAAGCACTAATTACTATTCTAGTCCTATATAGAGTTATAATAGAAGTAATAGCTAGTTAACTAGTTTATAAAGATCGCAGCCTATTAATAATTACTATAGTTTAGTAGAAATAAGGCTCTAGTAGTATCCTAAAGATTCTTTACCTCTACTCTTTTAAGCTCTATAGAAACCTTTTTAATTTCTTTCCTAGGCTACTAGGCTAATTTATAGATTAGGGTATAGATATTATAAGGGTAGCTCTTAATTATAAATATAAAAAGGGCTATAACCTCTATATTATCTAACTCCTCTTATTTTATTAGCTTCTCTTATATATTATAAAGGTCTAATAAATATTCTACTTAGGCTAAAGTTATAATAGATAGCCCTCTTTTATACTAGGTTATTAAGTAATTTATAGATTCTTAGTTTTATTATATATATTATAGGACTACTAGTATAAGCTTATCTTTATTTAATATAGAGTTCCCTTTAAGTCTTATAATATTAAATACTACTAAGGTATTAATAAGGTTAAATATAATATCTCTTAGGGTAATAGGGGCTAAGTATAGTAATATAAATAGTTTTATAAACCTAGGGTAGTTAAGATATTTTATAAAATTAGCTAATTACTATAGGTTATAATCCCTCTTCTACTTCTTATAGTTATTCCTTCTTTTTATATTATAGATATTTAGGTCTTTTAATAATCCTTCCTCTCTATCTAACTCTTCTAGATTAATAAGAATTATTAGATTAATCTATAAATTAGTATCCTTAGGTACTAATAGGTTAATATCTATCCTATCTAGTGAGGAAACCTCTAGATCTATAAATTAAGGGGTATATATAGCTATTTAATATTTAATATTTTCTTAAGCTATTACTTTCCTAATATCTCTATCTCTTAATTTAAAGTATTAATTATATAGAATTCTATCTACCCTTAGTTAGGTCTAGTATTTTTTAGGAGGTGTTTTATTAGTAAAAGCCTTTAATAAATAATTAATTTAAGCTTAATAGCTTATTTTAATAAGCTACTTTAGAGGTACTAGGCTTCTAATTTATATAAAGAATTTAAGCTAATTAATAAAGTAGAGACCTAAGGCTTATAGTAGAGGGTCTATATATCGAAGTTCTATTAAGTATAGCTATCTTATTAAAACTTCTTTAGCCTTATATCTTAGTAAAAAGCTCCTAGTAATAAATATTAGAGTCTATAGTTATCCTTTAGCTCCTCTCCTTAATTACTAATTATTATAAAACTAGTTTCTCCTATCTTATAAGTTTATTAGTAGACTTATAATAACTACTTTAATAAACTTAGGCGCTTATAAATAAATAAGAAGTATATTAAGGGACTTAGCTTTAATTTAAATAAATATAATATCCCTTATATCTCTATCTTTAAAATTATCTTCTATACCTCTAACTATCTTATAGTAGAGTAGTTAGCTAGGCTTAGTAAGCCCTATAATATAGCGAGTAACTACTAAGATATCCTTAGTATATATTAGAGTTACTATTTTAAGTATACTAATAGTATTAAATATACTAGTTATAACTTATTATAAGTATAAAAGGCGAATCGTCTTCTCTACTACTTCAAGGTCTTCTTCTAATATTTAATAAAGATATATTTTAATATTATATTAAAAGGATCTATCTAACTAGGGATATTATTTATCCTAAGTAGAGGGTATATATTATATTTAATTAGCTAAGGCTAGCAACTAAGCTTATTAAGAGGTCTAAAGCCTAGGATATCTTTATTATTTTATCCCTATACTAAAAACCTACTTATACTTAGTTTATTAAGTATAAGCTTTATTAAAAGTCTAATTTTAAGGATAGGAAGGTTCGAGGATCTTAACTCCTATATTTATATATCTAACGCTTTATTATTATATATACTAACTTTCCCTATTATAATATATTAGGATAAAGGTTAATAAGGGGAAGGTATAAGTAATATATAGACTAAAGAGCTAAATAGAAGTAATATTTAAAGAAAAAGAGGAGCTATAGCATAGTAGTTAATATTATATAGTTAGTAGATAAATTAGGTTTAAAAGTAAATAATATATATATAGGGGAGAGATAAACTAGAGGGCTTAAGGGGTAAGGAGTATATTTTTATATATACTAATTACTTTAATAATATAGTAATTTATTAATAGCTTATAGAAGGAATAATTAACTCTCCTCCCTTACCCTCCTTAGCCTTAATAGAATAAAATAAACTTAGGATAAAAGACCTATAATAAATAGAATAGTAAATTAGGGTAGTTATATATAGGGAAAGAATAAAGGAAATAATAGTTAGTAGTAGCTATTAAAATTAGTAGCCTAATTATAAATTAAATAAATATCCTCCTCTATCCTCTATTATTAACTTCTCCCCTTATAATAACTACTTTTAGCTAGGTACTTTAATCTTTATTTAACCCCTTTATACTTTCTCTCTTATATCTATAAATTATATCTTCTTATTATAGCTAATTATAACTTCCTTATCTTAAATATTAAAAATACTAATTAACCTCGCCCTTATTATCTCCTATTAGTAGTAACCTTTTAGGTCCTTAGTCCTAATATCCCTATACTTAAAATAAAGAAAAATAATATACCTCTTTTTATCTAGTACTCTAATAACTAACCTTAGGTATTCCTTTCCTTTTTTGTAATATCCTTATACCCTCTAGCTAATAATTATAATTCTTAAGTAGCTATAAGCTTTATTTAGCTTTAACTTAATATCCCTAGTAATAAATACTTAGAGGTAGCCTTTATACTATAGATATTCTCTAATAAGACTACTAAGGTAATAAGGCTAGCTTTCTAGAAAGCTTATCTTAGTAAATAGGATTTTAAATAAATATTTATAGTAACTAAGGGGTTTAGAGAATTCCGCTACTAAGTCTTTATCTATACCTCTATTACTTTCCTCGCTAGCTTATAGGAAATAAAGGGTTTTTAGTATATAATAGCTATATATAGTTTATTTATTTAATCCTAAGGTAGGTATAACGTAGTACCCTATATTTATTATAAAGAGCGGGCCTATACTACTAAGAACCCTATATCTAGCGTTTATATCTATAAACTATACTTGGCCTCTAGCCACTGCATAGTGGTTTTACCTGCTCAAGTGCAATAGACCTTCTAACTCCGCGCCTCCTGATAATATATAGCCTTCGGTTACGTGATTATAATATTAAATAGCCTCACGATCTTCAACTTTATATCGATAAGAACGTGGTTTATAACTATTTAAACTACGAAGCTATCGACTTTTCCTCTTATATACTACCCGCGCTACTATTAAATACCGCCTCTATTACTGCTTTATCCGCTAGCTATGCTATCGTTAGTAACGCTCTCTGTATTAGTTAGCATAAGCCGTACTTACTAACGTTCCCCTAAGGGGCCTAGGCTACCTCTACCTTAATAGTGCGGAGGACCTGCCTAAAGAAGGGCTACTTTATAGGGTATATAATAACCTACCTAGCTTCTACTACTAAGTCTACTTACTTAGCTATAATATAATAGCAGGTATCCCCTCTAGGGGTATTTATAAGAGCCTTCTTATAGGCTATATTAATAATACGCTCTCTATATATAATAGAGTAGTTAAAGAAGGAGCGGGTTATATTAATTATATTAATACTAAACTCTCTAGTAAGCTCTCGCGCGTTATTAATATTAAAGGGTATACCTCGCATAGGCTTAGCGTTTTTATATATAAGGTCTAGTACTAATATAGTTAAGGGATTAGGAAGAGGGAGAGGTATAAGGCCCTACTTATAGCAGAGCTTCTTATACTTCTAGCTATAAGAACCTCTTAGGAAAAACCTTTTTAATTAAGGAGTTACCTCTTATATAGTAGTATTTATAATACTTTTAGTACCTTGCTAGACGGTCGACCCTTTAGGTTAAGAAGTTATCTTATATAGTAGCTTTTATAGCACCTTGCTAGAAGGTTTAGCGAGGGTATTACTATAAGAGCCTTAGTAGCCCGTTTAGCTCTAATATAATTAGCCCTAGTATAGCGCGCATCCGACTTTATATAGTAATATTTAGAGGGTTTGCTTATAAGTAGTAGGAATAATTAGGGTTCCTATATTATTTTCCTTAACTAGTAGAGGGTATAGGTTAAAATACCTATATAATATTTCCTGAATTATGCCTGCAAACTAGGTGAATTTCTTATAGTCTTTTTGCGAAGGGGCTGCGGCGTAATTCCGAACTTAATAAACTATACTTTAAGTATATCTCTATACTAAGTACTCCTTATACTAACTAATTTTTCTATAAAGCTTAAGAGAGTTACTTATATAATAATCTAAGTATCTATAAGCGCTATAAGTATAGAATTAAGTATAATAATGAGTTAAGGCGGAGTAGAGAATTTAATAGTATTAAGGAGATCCTATAGTCCTAAATTCTAGTAAATATTATAGTTATAGCTATAGCTAAGTTTAACTTATCGCCCCTTTATAATAAATACTATTAATAGGCTAAGGAATATTACCCTAAAGCTAGGTTTATATACTCTTATTACCCTTTTATAATAGAACTACCTCTAGAGTTTAACCTTATAGAAATTATAAACTACTTAGGGCTTTATATTATAAATTAAAGGATAAAAGTAGGGTTTCTAGATATATTTATATAATATATAGGGGGGGGGGGGGGGGGGGGGGGGTAAAAAGAAAATAAGAATAAGAAGCTAGTTAGGGTTTAATAAGAAATTAAGGCAAATAATATATAAATAAGTCTATAAAGCTAAGGTCGAAGTATATCTAGGTATAAGATTAATATAATCCCTTTTTATAAGTATCCTTCTCTTTCTCTTTAGTAGTAAGTAATATAATATTAGTAATAATCTTTTCTAGGAAAACAAAGAAAAAGGGGGGGGGGGTAAGAAGGGTCTACTAATATTCCCCCCCTAGGGGCTTAATAATTATAGTTTTAATACCCTCTTTCCCCTTCTCTTCTTATCTCTTATCTTTAGGTTATTAATCTTATATTTATTTAGCGAGGAGGGGTAGCTTTAGTATTATTACTAGGAGGTTAAGGATCTTATACTTTCCTAGGCTTAATTACCCTATTATAACTACTAATAGATATTAAAGTTATCTAGGTTATTATTATATTAAATAGTAGCGAGGGGTATATTTTAAATAAGTAAGGAGTTACTAATACTATCTCTTACCCTTATCCCTAAAGCTTAGGAATATTATCCCTAGAATCTTAAACTTTTAAACTAAGAGATAAAAGGAAGAGAAAATTAGAATAAGTTTATAAATTATTAATTAAAATAAGTTATAATAAAAGAAACTTTATATATACCCTAGATCCTCTATTTTAATATACTCTTTCTCTTTCTCTTTTATTATTTTAAGAATCTTAATAACTAGTTATTATCTAGTTTTTAAAGCTTAAATTACCTTCTCTAAATCCTTTAAATATTATTTTAATTATATTACTAAATATAATAAATCCTCTTCTTTCTCTTAATTACTTTCTCTAGGTATTATAAGTTCCTCCTCCTTTTCCTTAGGTATATAATTATAATACGTTTTATTCCCTAGCGCTAAGAAGACTTTTACTAGGTTTCTTTCTAAATTAGATCTATAAATATCTAAATTACTTAGTTCTTAATACCCTTTAAGAGCTTAAATAAGTTTATAAAGTTAATTCCTATTAAATATCCTTTTAGTAACCTTATTACTTACTAATATTACTAATTAATATAATAGAATATTTAGAGCTTATAAAAGGATATAAAAGGGGCCTTACTATTAGTAGTTAAGCCTTTTAACGGCTAACCTATTAATAGAGCCCTTAATATTAAATACTAGTACTAAAATACCTACCTATAGCTTCTCTTTCCTTATAGTCCTCTTATATTAACTATTATAGTATTCTATAGTCTTTTTATATTAACTATTAATTATCTTTTTAGCTTAGTTTCTATCTCTATTAAGTTATAAGAAGGCTTATAGATATATTTAAACCTCCTCTTCCTTTATTATTACTAAATCCTAATTAAAAACCCTCCAGGTTAATATTAGGGTCTTAATAAGAGTAATAGGCTTAAACCTATATAATAAGTAGAAAGGGCTAAAGCTAGTTAAAATATAAACGCTTAATTAGTTTATAAATAAGGTAGTAGGAAGGTATAGCTAAGGCTTAATATCTCTCTATCCTCTAGTTTATATTAATAATATATAGGTAATTAGCTAATAACTAGTCTTAACTATACTATTAACCCTTAGGATATATATAGATATTACTTTCCTCCTTATACTATATTTCTTATTAAATCTAATAATAATATCCTTATTCTCTAGCCCTCTATTAATAACGATTTCGCTATATAGTCTATAGTAATTAATAATCTCTTCCTAGATAGACTTAGTAATCTTAGCTAAAGTTACTCTCTTAAGCTAGTAGGCTTTAAGCTATCCTATTAGTAAATCCCTTATCTTAACGAGGTATTACTTACCTATTCTCTATATATCTAATAATATCCTAGTAAAGGGTAGTCCCTTTAAGGAGCTATAAGTCCTTATATTATCTATATATTAAGCTCTCCTCTTTTAGTAATTAGGGTAATTTTTAGGGATTTGCTAATCTCTATATATATATTAGCCTAGATATACTAATTAAATAGTCTTCTAGCTATAGCTTACTTACCTTATTAACTACTCTCTTTATAAGCCTTTAGAATTAGCTTTTTCTACTACTTAGGATTATTAATAACTTATTATAATATTAGCTTTTAATTCGTTAGTCTAGTAAAAAGTAGGTAGTTCTAAATATAATAATCTAACGCTCTAGTGTTAAGGTTATAATACCTTATTAGTTAAATTCCTAGAGGGCGTCTCTATATTATTAAATAATAAGTAATTTATTAAGAATATACTAAATAGGTCTATAAATTATTAAGAAGTATATCCGGGATATTTATTATATTACTAATAACCTCTATATCTCCTACTAGGACCTCCTCTATATATTACTTATTACTATAGTATTAAGCTTAATTAAAGAAGGAACTAGCTTCTATATCTATAAAGAAGATCTGCGGATCGATCTAAGAGTTAATCTCCCCCTTAGCTTTCTTATTAATAGTATTAGAAGGTCCCTGGGGTTTTTATATTCTAAGTACTATAGATATATTATACTTCGAAGTTAAATATTTAAATCCATATAATCTAGTGAATTATAAGAGTGCCTAGGAGGTTTATAGCTACTCTATTAAGTTATATAACTAACGTCTAAGTATCTATCTCTAGAATAAAGTATTATTTATATAAATAGTTATATACTCTCTTTAAAGCTTTTAGAATACTATATAATTCCTTCTTCTTAGTAATATATAATAGCTCTAGTCCTAACTAAGTATTACTCTTAAAGCGAGAGACTACGCGCTAGTTATTAATAAATTATCCTAGGACTCCGCCCTATTTTATATTACTAGCGTTACCTATAAGGTAGATACCTCCTCTTTTAGGGCTATAGTCTATAGTAATAAGTATTAGGGCCCTTATAAGTATTATCTTTAAAGTATCTATAGCTATCTATTACTTCTCCTCCTAGCTAAGTAAGGTATCCTTCTTAAGTAAGTTAGTAAGTAGCTTTATAATAGTAAAGTAGTCCTTTACTTAAGATCTATAGAACCTTATAATCCTAAGGAAAGCCCTTAACGTTATTAAATTAGTATAAGTAGCCTATTCGTAGATCCTAACTATCTTTATTTCCTCTAGATAATACCTATTCGTACTATAAATATAGCTAATAATTATTACTACTTCCTAGGCCTATTATAACCTAGCTACTACTACTATATACTCTGCAAGCTCTAAATTAACTAGGACCTTATTAATATTCTATAAGTATTCTAAAATAAATCTATAAATCCCTAGATAAGACTTAATCTCTTCTTTATTATATCGCGAAGTTAGTCCTTTAATAGTAATATTATTAAGGAAGGCTTTATAGTAGCTAGGGATAAGGTTATATAGGATTCTACTTATAACCTATATAAACTAAGCGACTAGGTTTATTACTCCTTAAAGTAATATATATATCTATAGTAGTCTAATAGGTAATATAAATATTATTAGGTCTCTACTTATAAGGTCTAATAGGACTTAGTTATATCCTAAGAAGAAGTCTAGTAGTAATAATAGTTAATATATAGCAAAGTCCTTTATAAAATTATCTACTAAAGGGGGTAGTGCTATATCTTATATTATAACTATATTTATCTTAGTTACTAAGTTAATAAGCCTTATCTTACTATCTTCTTTTAATATAAGGAAAAATAGATTAAAATAAGCTATATAACTTTACTTAAGGATTCCCTTTTTTAGTCTATCCTTTAGAATTATAATAATATCCTACTCTAGTCCTCTTAATATTAGGATTCCTTTTACTTACTACGCTTTATATAATACTATTTAAATTATCTATAGAGGTATAATAAAAGGGTATATAGAGCTATAATACTTAAATTCCCAGGCTAAAGCCTTCTCTCTTATAATTAAAATAGCTAAAAGGAGCTTCTTTTCTTAAGGCTATAGGTAATTAATAGTTTTTAGGATAGCTTCTTATCGAGCTCTTATAAGCCTTATTCCTTACTTAATAGTTAAAAGCTTTAGTATAACTAAGCTTATAAATAGGGCGCTAGGATCTAGGATTATATATTTCTTAGTCTTTACTTATACCTTTAACTTCTACTCTAGGTCTCTACCTAGGGTTAAACTATTTGATATAGCGCTATTAATAGGTTAAATCTTCTTATTTTCTATCTTATATATTATATTAATATCTTCTATTAGTAATATAGGTATTATTAGTATAGGTTTATAATTAACATAGGAGAAAGTAGTATCTATAGCTATAATAACTTTAATACCTTTCTAATATATTAACCTATACTTCCTCCTAGGTACTTTTTTTTTAATATTCTTATCTTAGGTCTATAAATATAGTATTAATAATTAATACTATAGCTACTATATCCTATTATATACTCTATACTTCTAATTGCTTTATAGATCTTATTAAGTTTAGAGGTAACTTCGTTATAGATTATAATCTCTAGGACTTTATTAAAAATTAATCTAAACTCTTTAGAAATAGTAATAAATTCCTTATCTAGGTCTAAATATTACTTAACTTCGTTTAGTAAGTTATAGGAGCTTTTAAAAGCTTATTAAATCGCTTTAATATCCTAGTATATCCTTATACTCCCTAGCGTTATATCTAGCTCTTCCTCGCTTTTAGTATTATTAACGTACTAATTATCTCCTATAAAGTCTAAGATTATTACTATATTAAGTCTATTAGTAATAGCTTCTATTTTCCCTCTTCTATAAGAGATAGGAGAGTATATTAATACTAGGAAGAAATAAAGTAGTCTATCTTAATAATAATTTCTAAGAAGCGAGTAGTTAAGTCTCTTATATAGAATAATAATAGGATATTAATCCTAATATTCCTAGACTAAAGGACTTTAATAATCTAGTTCTATATATATTCTAGTATTATTTAAGTCTTTAAGATAAAGGGAGCTCCTAATACTAGGTCCTTATTATAAGTATTTCTAGGGAAAATAAAAAGGCTAATATTATAAATCTAATTACTACTAATATAAGCGTTATTTATAATTATACTTATAAACTAGGTCCTCTACTCTCTATTAGTAATCCTACGGATCCTTATATTTATCTTAACTATATCGCTCTATAAGCCTAGGCGCTTAATATAACCTTTACTAATAAGGTTAATAGTAGAGCTATTATTAATAATCCCTCTAATTAATATATTCGCAGGGCTATAAAGGGTAATAGTAATCTACTAGTAAGTTATAACGAAGTCTAGGATAGTAATACGTCTTAGTAGTAGAAGTAATACTAAATCCTAATATTCTATTATAGCGCTTATCTTAAAGATAGTATTGATTATATAGTAGTTTAATTAAATTACCTTAGTTTATAAATCCTTAGGTAAGTCTATAGAGATAATAGCTAAAGTTACCTAGCTTTTAGAATAGTTCCTATTATTATTCTATCGATTTATTTATTCCTATAGCTTATTATTACTAGCTCCTATCTTATTAAATTAATCTAGAAGTATAATATTAGTAGGAATAAGAACCTCTTATACGTTTAAGTTATATCTATCCTTATACTTAGTAATTATAGCTTTAGTAGTATTATAAACTATTCTATTCTAATTAGGCTAGTTCTAACGAAGGAAGGCTTTAGGGATAGCTACCTTCCTATTTACTCTTTTATTATATAGCTTAAGGGTAAGGATATAGCTAGTCTGCAAATTACTATATTAAATCCGAGGCTTATCTTATTTATCCTACTTCTACTACTTAACTTATTCCTTAGGGGTATCTAGTAGTATAATATTTTTAATATCTTTCTTATTATCTAAGAGCTTTATAACTCTCTAAGTAATTTAAATAAGAGGGTCTTAGATCGTAGGTAGATCTACTATTTAGGGAACTTAATAATAATAAGTATTATAAGGTTCTATATAATAACCTCTAGCTTTCCCTCTTTTTATAGTAATAATATCTTCTACTAGGTTAATATACTAGTTCTTTAGCTTAAAGCTAAAGAATATTATATCTATAAAGTTATATAATTAAGTAGTATCCTTTAATAAATTTATAAAACTAATAGATAGTTTAGGGCGTATCTTATTATAATTAATAACTCTTATAACCTCCTCTAGAAGCTTTAGCTATTACCTTTCTACTAACTTACTTATAGTAACTATATAGTATATAAAGGTATCCTTATTAATTAGGATATACTTTAAAATCGTCTAGCTATTAGTTAATTTATAGTTATAGCCTTTATTAATAATACCCGTCTTAACCTTAGTACTTATATCTAGGGTACTAATAAAGTAATAGGGTAATACGTAGTAGTAGACCCTATTCTAGCTAGTCTTAAGATACTTAATATAGCTAATAATAATATAATTAATAGCGCTATAAAGCTAATAGGCCCCTATAGCCTAGAAAGGCATATATTATAGTAGTTTATGTTATAGGAAGCCTCTATAGCCTCCTCTTACTCTACCTCTTCTAAATCCCTAGTATTACTAGTATCCTCCTTAATAGTCCCTATATCTAGCTTATAAATAAAAGTATTATTACTATTAGTATTAAGTCTATAAATAGTGCTAAGATTATTATTTATAAGGTTTAGTAGCTTCTATAGCGTTTAGATTAAAAGTATTATCTCCTTAGCTAGTAACTCTCTTAATAAGAGTTAAGATATCTATCTTATAATTAGCCCTATTAATATTTAGGGCCCTAAAGTTCTCTATAAGAGAGTTAATAATTAAGCTAGTAGTCTAGGTTATAGAGGGTTCCTTAGCTTTAGCCCTTTACCTTATTAGAATCGTTTTTATAAGGACTTAAAGCGTTATTATTAGTTTAGGCTTAATAAAGCTAGATAACTACTAAAGTTCTTAGCGGGTAGTAAACTATTTAATTAGAGCGTCTTTTATTATAACTTACTACTTTAAAATAACCTTAGTAAGCTAGTAGCTAAGACTTTAAGCTATAGCCCTTATAGCTCTTTTTAAAAAATAGTAATAAGTAATATAAATAAGCTTAGCGTTAATATATTCTAGCTCTCTATTAAAGCTATTAAATAGTAATAATTAATACTATAACCTAAGAAGGGTTATTATCCTTAATATAAGATCCTATAACTAGGTTCTAAAAGTCCTTATTAGGGTCCTAATAAGACTTTAGGTCTGTAAATCCGAACTAATATAGAAGTTTCTCCTTAGCTTCCTTCTAAGTTTTAGCTTTACTAATATAAGATTTTACTATATCTTAATACTCGCTAGAGCTATATATATAGACCTCGTTCTTTATATTATTATTAGTCTTATAGTAAAGCTTTAAAAGGCTCTTATAGTTAGTAATAAAGTCGGAGATATTAGTACTAATAAACTTAGGCGCTCTAGTTAAATAGGGAGTTATTATTATAATAGTAGGGCGACTTATAAGGAGATTAATAAGGGTTATAAGATCCTAGTTAGTATAACTTCGTTTAGGGGAACGTAGAGTGCTTAAGGGTATTATTCCTATCCTAGAGGTAGGATTTATAAACCTATCTATACTATTATTAAAGGCTAGCTATCCTATAGCACGAAGTTATATCTCGCTAAATAAAGCTCCTATAAATCTCTCTATAGGCTATTTCCCCTTATGAGAAGAGGATCTAATATCTAAGTTAGCTAAGGAAGAAGAAAATATAATACTTATAGGTCTATAAATATTAAAGTTAATATTATATAGTTAAAATAATAGAGTATTATAGTTAACAAAGTAAAGTTATTATTATAATATCTTCTAAATAGAAAGATAAAGTAGGTAGTTATAACTTTCTTTAAATAAAACGAAAAAGGAAATAGTATAAACTAAATAACTAAATAAATATAGGAAAGGTTTAGCGACCTCGATCTTATTACTCTTAGCTATTATAAATCTACTTTAAGTCTTATTACTCGATATAGAAGGGTCTTCCTAATAACGCTCTTATCTTAGAAGAATTCATAGCTTTACTATGTTAGTATTTCTTAAAGGTTAGCACGTCGCTCTTGAGTTTGGAATTACGCCGCAGCCCCTTTATAAAAAGACTATAATAAATTCACCTAGTTCGTAGGTATAATTCGGGAAATATTATATAGGTATTTTAACTTATACCCTCTACTAGGTAAGGAAAATAATATAGGAACCCTATATGTTCCTACTACTTATAAGCAAACCCTCTAAATATTATAAAGTCGGACGCGCGCTGCACTAGGGCTAATTATATTAGAGCTAAATAGGCTACTAAGGCTCTTATAGTAACGCCCTTGCTAAACCTTCTAGTAAGGTAAAAGCTACTATATAAAATACCTCCTTAACCTAAAAAGTCGACCTTCTAGTAAGGTGCTAAAGGTACTACGAAAGCTACTATATAAGATAACTCTTTAACTTAAAAGGTTAACCTTCTAGTAAGGTACTAAAGGTACTATAAACGCTACTATATAAGAGGTAACTCCTTAACTAAAGAGGTCTTTCCTAAGAGGTTCTTATAGCTAGAAGTATAAGAAGCTCTGCTATTATAAGCAGGGCTTTATACCTCTCCCTCTTCCTTATCCTTATCCCTTAACTATATTAATACTAAACCCTATATATAAAGACGCTAAGCCTATATAAGGCACGCCCTTTAATACTAATAATATACGAGAGCTTACTAAAGAGTTTAGTATTAATATAATTAATAAAACCCGCTCCTCTTATAACTATTCTATTATATATAGAGAGTATATTATTAGTATAGCCCTTAAGAGGGCTCTTATTAATACTCCTAGAGGGGATACTCGCTATTATATTATAGCTAAGTAAGTAGATTTAGTAATAAAAGCTAGGTAGGTTATTATATACCCTATAGAGTAGCCCTTCTTCGAGCAGGTCCTCTATACTATTAAGGCAGAGGCGGCCTAGGCCCCTTAGGGGTCGGTGAGTACAGCTTGCGCTAACTAATAGAGAGAGCGTTGCTAATAACGGCATAGTTCTAGTAGATGAAGCGGTAATAGAGGTGGTATTAGTAGCGCGGGTAGTATACGAGAGGAAAAGTTAATAGTTTTATAATCTATTAAATAATTAAAAACCACGTTATTATTAATATAAAGTTAAAAATCGTGAGGCTATCTAGTAGGGTATATATAACTGCGGCTATAGTTAGGAAAGGATCACGTGACCGAAGGCTATATATTATCAGGAGGCGCGGAGTTAGAAGGTCTGTTGCACTTAAGCAGGTAAAATCACTATGCAGTGGCTAGAGGCCGCACGTCGCTCTTAACACTTAGGGCTATAATAGTAAGGGGGTTCGTTAGTCTCTAGTTACTAATCTAGTTAATCTCGGTATACTTATTAGCTTAGCAAGACTACTAATCTCTATATTAGTATTATATATAGCTATCTTAGCTACCTTAGCTTTAACTCGCTAGTTAAATAATAGCGGTTATAATAATATATAAGGGGCAAGGAAAGGAATACGCTCGCTAGAACCTGCTAATAGTATAAAAAGAGAGAAAAGGAGGATTTTAGGGTCTATATTATTCCTACTTTAATTATATAAGAAAGCATAGCTATTACTATTCCATTGGGACTAAGGTAGGTTTATGAATATCTTCCTCTCTTTAAACTACGTTTTTATCATTATTTATATCGCTATTATTTATTACTTATAAATTTCTTAAGTTATTATTATATTTAAATTAGATTAATTATATATATATATATATTAATAGCAGGGATATATAGACGTAGCAAAGGCACTTAACTCTCTAAGAAGCCTATAAAAGCTATTAAAAAGCGTAAATAAATCTACCTCTAGGTACTATTAGGAAGGGCTAGAACTAATAGGAATTAGAAAGATAATAAATAATATAGCTCTACCTATAAATAGATAAGAATATTAAATTTTATATATATATACTTAAGCGCTAATGTTTCTTATTAGTTAAGTAAGAGTAGGTATCGACTTTCTAGCGAGGAGGGTAGTTATATTTATAAAGGTTCTTATAGTACTAAGGGTAAAAGGAGTTCGAGAGGGAAGGTATAATAAGCGTAGTTATCTTTACTAATAAGGTAGATGTGAATATCGCTATTATTAGGGTAAAGTTCTTAGATATACTAAGCGCGCTAAACGTCTTTATTTTATAATAAGGCCTTAGTTATAATACTCTTTATAGTCTACCTATCTATTTAAGGCGCTTTAAGTAGCGCGTTCCTTATTTATAATATATATTATATTATTCTACTAGGTTCTTATAAGGCCTTCCTCTTAAGCGCCTTAGTAGTAGTCCTTTACTAGGCTCTAATACTAGTTTAACGCTCTATTAGATAGGTCTTTGTAAGAATACCGAAGGTATATCTTAAAAGATTCTATAATAATCATATAAGGTTTATAAAAACCTTAATGAATAACTATAGTATATATAGTTATATACCTATATAATATCTCTTTAATAATACTTTAATAACTATAAAACCTAAAATAATAACTATAAAAGTATTTCCTTTATGGAATAAATACTTTGAAAATCTAT
>JAVHLU010001814.1:0-24965 GCA_036785755.1 Colletotrichum ledebouriae
CTTAATAACGACTTTAAGGCTAAGCTTATCTAATTATATACTAACTCTAAGTCCTAGAGTAGAGTATATAAGATACTCTATAAAAAGGTAGATAATATAGACCTTAACTTCGTTATATATAATAGTCCTTTTTATTATATTAACCCCTATATTAATAAACGAAGGCTCTATATCCTAAAGGAGTTAGTAACGCCTCTTATTAAAGAAGCCTATAATAACTACTATTACTTTAGTAAGGAATAGACGTAGAGAGCTATTAATAAATACTTTTATATACTACGTCTTAAACGATAAGTTAATAATTACGTAGCTAACTACTTATAATATAGAATAATAAATATAGAATGTTAATTACTACTTAGCGCGATATAGCTAATCTTAATACTAGCTATTCCCTTCTATATAATTACTATAGATTTTATTATTAGACTTCCTAAAATACCTTTATAGTATTTAGGCTATAAAGTAGAGAACTTCCTACTTCTTAATATAGTACTTACTATAACTAATAAGTTCTCTAAAGTAACTCTTCTTATCCTAGGTTACTTAATATATACTACTAAGATCTAGGGATACCTCCTTCTATATAACCTCTAGTATAGTAACTAGGGAATACTAAAAGCTATTATATCTAATTATAACTAAAAGTTCTTTTTAAAGTTTTAGACCGCACTATAGGCGGAATTATATACTAAATTAAGATTCTTAACTATATATTATCTATAAACTAATAGTATTTTAGAATATAAAAATTAAACTATTAAACTAGCTATTCGTTACTTTCTTAATCTCGTTAATAATAACTAGGTAATATTACTACTAAGCCTTTAATATAACCTTAATAACGCTTACTTATAAGTTATTAGTTATTTACTAAACTAAATCCTATATAATAAAAACACTAATAACGCGTTAAATATCTTAGGTAATACTAACCCTAAAGTAAACTAGGAAATCTTCTAGGAGGAAGTAAAAATTTTAATCGTAGTAGCCTAGCTATATATAAAGGAATAGTATAATAAAAAATATTATTTTATTATATTTAAGCTAGGCGATTAGGTATACCTTAAGATAGGATTAGGATATTATCTACTAGGATAACTAAACCTAAAGTATAGCTACTAGTATATCCCGTTTAAGGTCTTTAAACGCGTTAGTAAGTTAGTATATTGCCTTAATATTCTATCTAATATAAATATTTACCTAGTTATATCTATTATCTAACTTATACTAGTACTAGCCCCTAGTAGTAACCTATTTAACTATTAAGATAACTACTAAGGGCTAGTTAATATTAAGGAAGATAATAATATTTATTAGCTTAAAGTATATAAGTATTTTAAGATTAAAAGTATTCTTGAAATGCGAACCCTTGCGCGAGGAAAGGTATAATATCTAGTTAAATAGAAAGGTTACCTACTAATATATACTATTTAGATAGATAAAGACGCTATAAATATAGATAAACTTATTATTATATTTAAAAGCAAGGAATAAGAGATAGAATAGCTCTATAAATAAGTATAAGCTTAAAGACCTATCTAATAGGGCGTTAAACTAGTATTAGAGCCTAGTAAAAGACTACTAAGGCGCTTAAGAGGAAGGCCCTATAAGAACCTAGGGGAATAATATAATATATATTATAAATAAGGAATATGCTACTTAAAGCGCCTTAAATAGATAAGTAGACTATAAAGAGTATTATAACTAAGGCCTTATTATAAAATAAAGAAGTTTAGCGCGCTTAGCATATCTAAGAACTTTACCCTAATAATAGCGATATTTATATCTATCCCGTTAGTAAAGATAACTATGCTTATTATACCTTCCCTCTCGAACTCCTTCTACCCTTAGTACTATAAGAACCTTTATAAACGCAACCGCCCTCCTCGCTAGAAGGTTAACTACTACTCTTACTTAACTAATAAGAAGAATTAGCGCTTAAGTATATATATATAAAATAAATTTATATTACTAAGTAACCTTATTAGTTATTACTACTACTTTTACCTACTTAGTATTAAGCGTATTTTTCCTCTATATATGTATTTCGCTAAAGAGTGTTAACGCCTTTAACCCCGTTACTATACTATTATTATACTTATATATCTCCCTTTATTACTATTATCCTCGTTAAGACGTCGAGGAACCTTACTAAGACTCTACGTTATTACGCGCTTAGCGCTACTAGAGTAACCTATATTATATATACCTAGGTATTACTTTACTATAAATAGATAACGCTTTAAATATAAAGACGCTAAGTACGTTACCCTTAACTATATTTACTACTACCTACTTAATATTAAGATCCCTTATAATAAGCCTAGATACTACGTTTATAACTAAGAAATCTTTAAGCGCGCCCTTAACTAAGAGACCTAATATTATAGATCTAGTTATAATATTTCTAATACCTCGTTTATTATCTACTTAGGTACTAATTATTACTTAGTTACTTAATTACTATCTATAAACTAAATTAAGTTTTATTACTAATTCCCTAACGCTATCTTAAATAGTAAGTAGCTATCCCTCTATAATACTATATAGAACTCCCTTAAATATAACCTATATTATACTACTAATATTACTAATATACCTATTTCTATTAATTCTAGAGAGGCCTTAAGCAGAGATAATAAACCTATTACTACTAAATATAACTAAGCTAATAAAACTATTAATACTAATTAGCCTAAACTATCCCTTAACGCTAGCTAACCTAACTAAGCTACTAATACTACTAAATATATTAAACCTTAATTATTAACTAATATTATTATAACTAGCACTAGATTAACTCCTATTACTTAGAATAAGATTAATAAGATAGCTACTCCTAAGAAGTAAGCTACTAGTATTAGTACTCCTAATATAATAGATATTATTAAGGCTATCGAGGGAATACGAGCCTATAGTAAATATATTAGCTATATCGCTATACTACTTAATAGATATAAAGAGACCTAGATCGCCCTAATTATAGCGCTCTCTAAGGGTTATATTACTAACGCTAGCGCTATTACCCTTAACCTAGGCTAATTTATTAAATTAGCTACTAATAAGTTTAAGTTTATTATAGTAACTATTTCCTAGGGACTAATATAAGAGAGCCTAGGCTTCCTTAGCCTAGAATAATACCTTATTACTAGGTTATCTACTAAGTATCTAGTATTAGCTACTAGCTTAGAGGATTACCCTAATATTAATCCTTTCTCTAATATTAGCCCCTTTAACGCTATTAATACGCCTAGCTCCGCTAAGATACCTAATACTACTACTAGTATTAAGAAGATCGTTATTATAAACTAGTAATCCTATACTTATATTACTAGCTTCTATTACCTTACCTAGTCCTATATAAAGTTCCTAAGTACTTAAGAGGTAATTAATATATACCTTTAGCACCTCTATTTCTTTAATACTACTAACTTTATTACTACCTACTATACTAAACGACTTATCCTATACGCGCTTATCTAGAATAGCTTAATTATCCTTAGCCTATATATATATACCCGCGCCCTTAACTTATTTATAACTAAATAAATTATAAATAACCCGGAGCTTAGCGCTATATCGCTATTCTTTATTATTAAGTAGATACTACGATATAAGTTTCCTAGTATATATACTAAGGATAATACTTATATTAGTTAGGCTATAGTTAATAGTAATAACTTAAGCGCTATGTATACTCTCTTAGACCTTAGTAACCCTAAGGCTATAGATATAGCTAACTTTTAGTATAAAAATGCTACTAACCTTCGAGGCCTTTATACTAATATTACCTCCCTTACTACCTTAATCGCTATAATTAAAAATAATAATATTACTAAGGCGTACCCTAAGGTTAGTAATAAATCTCACTACCTATTCCTAGAGTAATATAAGGATAATATCTAACTAGCTACTACTTATAGTATTAGTATTAACTAACTCCTAGTTATAGCTAAAGAGATTATTAATAACGAGGATAAGGACTACCCCGACCTCTTAAAGATAACTAATACTACGCTTAAGACTCCCTTAGCCTAAAGTAAGATATAATAAAACGTATAGAATAGAAAGGAAGTAAGGTTATATATAGTTACTTATATATAATAATATAGCTCTACTTACTAGTATATTATTATAATAGCAGGTATAAATTAAATTTTATACTATATATCGCGGTTAACGCCTTTTTCTTCTTATATAGGTAATTAATACTAAACGCGCTTAGCGTAGTTATCCTACTTAAGGGTATCTAACGCGTTTAATACGTTAAACGTACCTAAAGGCGTTAACCCTTATAAAAGGGCTTATTACCTTTAAGGAAAAAACCTTCGAAATTTATAGAATTTTTACCTATAATTTTCGCCTACTACGTGGACCGTGTTAGGTGGGGTAAGAAAGGTTTACTAATATCCCTACTAGGGGCTAATAACTACGATTTAATACCCTCTTTCCCTTTCTCTTCTTCTCTCTTATTTTTAAGTTATCAATCTTATATTTATTTAATAAGGAGGGATAGCTTTAGTATTATTATTAGGAAGTTAAGGATCTTATACTTTCCTAGGCTTAATTACCTTATTATAACTACTAATAGATATTAAAGTTATCTAAGCTATTATTATATTAAATAGTAATAAGGGGCGTGCTTTAAATAAGTAGGGAGTTATTAATACTATCTCTTACCCTTATCCCTAAAGTTTAGGAATATTATCCCTAGAATCTTAAAGTTTTTAATTAAGAGATAAAAAGAAGGGAAAGTTAGACTAGGTTAATAAATTATTAATTAAAATACGTTATAATAAAAGAATCCTTATATATCCCCTAGATCCTCTATCTTAATATACTCCTTTTTTTACTCTTTTATTATTTTAGGAATCTTAATAACTAGTTATTATCTAGCTTTTAAAACCTTAATTATTTTCTCTAAATCCTTTAAATATTACTTTAATTATATTACTAAGTATAATAAATCCTCCTCTTCCTCCTAATTACTTTCCCTAGGTATTATAAGTTCCTCCTCCTCTTCCTTAGGTATTAAGTTCGGAATTACGCTATAGCCCCTTTGTAAAAAGACTATAATAAATTCACCTAGTTCGCAGGTATAATTCGGGAAATACTATATAGGTATTTTAACCTATACCCTCTACTAGTTAAGGAAGATAATATAAGAACCCTATATATTCCTACTACTTATAAGTAAACCCTCTAAATATTACTATATAAAGTCGGATATACGCCGCACTAGGGCTAATTATATTAGAGCTGAACGGGCTGCTAAGGCTCTCGTAGTAACGCCCTCGTTAAACCTTCTAGTAAGGTGCTATAAAAGCTATTATATAAAATAACTTCTTAACCTAAAAGGTCGACCTTTTAGTAAGGTACTAAAGGTAAATACTAGTATATAAGAGGTAACTCCTTAACTAAAGAGGTCTTTCCTAAGAGGTTCTTATAGCTAGAAGCATAAGAAGCTCTGCTGCTGCGAGCAGGGCCTTATGCCTCTCCCTCTTCCTTATCCCTATAACCCACGATAGTGAAGTTGAAGATCGTGAGGCTGTTAACGGGCACGTATAAGTGCGGCTGTGGTTAGGAAAGGTGGTCGGCAATTACGATCACGTAACCGAAGGCTATATATTATTAGGAGGCGCGGAGTTAGAAGGTCTGTTGCACTTAAGCAGGTAAAATCACTATGCAGTGGCCAGAGGCCCTTCCTTAGGTATATAATTATTATATTCTTTATTCCCTAGCGCTAAGAAGACTTTCGCTAGGTTTCTTTCTAAATTAGATTTATAAATATCTAAATTACTTAGTTCTTAATGCTCTTTAGGAGCTTAAATAAATTTATAAAGTTAATTCCTACTAAACGTCTTTCTAGTAACCTTATTACCTACTAATATTACTAATTAATATAATAGAGCTTCTAGAGCTTATAAAAAGATATAAAAGGGGCCTTACTATTAGTAGTTAAGCTTTTTAATAGACGACTTATTTATAAAGCCCTTAATATTAAATACTAGTACTAAATTACTTACCTCTAGCCTCTCCTTCCTTATAATCCTCTTATATAAACTATTATAATATTCTATAGTCTTCTTATATAAACTATTAATTATCTTTTTAACTTATTCTTTATCCTTATTAAGTTATAGGAAGGCTTATAGATATATTTAAACCTCCTCTTCTTATATTATTCCTAAATCCTAATTAAGAACCCTCTAGGTTAGTATTAGGGTCTTAATAGGAGTAATAGGCTTAAACCTATATAGTAAGTAGAAAGGGCTAAAGCTAGTTAAAATATAAATACTTAATTAGTTTATAAATAGGGTAGTAGGAAGGTATAGCTAAGGGTTAATATTTCTCTATCCTCCGGTCTATATTAATAATATATAAGTAATTAGCTAATAACTAGTTTTAACTATATTATTAGCCCTTAGGTTATATATAGATATTACTTTCCTCCTTATATTATATTTCTTATTAAATTTAATAATAGCATCCTTATTCTCTAGTCCTCTATTAATAATAAGTTCGCTATATAATCTATAGTAATAAATAATCTCTTCCTAGATAAACTTAGCGATCTTAGCTAAAGTTACTCTCTTAAGCTAGCGGGCTTTAGGCTATCCTATTAGTAGATCCCTTACTTTAATAAGGTATTACTTACTTACTCTCTATATATCTAATAATATCCTAGTAAAGGGTAGTCCTTTTAGGGAGCTATAGGTCCTTATATTATCTATATATCGAGCTCTCCTCTTTTAGTAATTAGGGTAACCTTTTAGGAATTTACCGTTCTCTATATATATACTAGCCTAGGTATAGTAATTAAATAGTCTTCTAGCTATAGCTTACTTACTTTAATAATTACTCTCTTTATAAGCCTCTATAATTAGCTTCTTTTACTACTAAGGATTATTAATAACTTATTATAATATTAGCTTTTAATTTATTAGTTTAGTAAAAGGTAAGTAGTTATAAATATAATAATCTAACGCTCTAATCTTAAAGTTATAATACCTTACTAGTTAAATTCCTAGAGGGCGTCTCTATATTATTAAATAATAAGCGATCTATTAAAAATATATTAAATAGGTCTATAAATTATTAAGAAGTACGTCTAGGATATTTATTATATTACTAATAACCTCTATATTTCCTACTAGGACCTCCTCTATATACTACTTATTACTATAATATTAAGCTTAATTAAAGAAGGAACTAGCTTCTATATCTATAAAGAAGATCTATGAATTAATCTAAGAGTTAATCTCCCCCTTAGCTTCTTTATTAATAATATTAGAAGGTCCCTAGGGTTTTTATAATAAGCTATTTACTATTATATTCTAAGTATTATAGATATATTATATTTTAAAGTTAAATATTTAAATCTATATAATCTAGTGAATAATAAGAGCTCCTAGGAGGTATATAGCTACTTTATTAAGTTATATAACTAATATCTAAGTATCTATCTCTAGGATAAAGTATTATCTATATAAATAGTTATATACCCTTTTTAAAGCCTTTAGAATACTATATAATTCCTTCTTCTTAGTATTATATAATAATTCTAGTTCTAACTAAGTACTACTCTTAAAGCGAGAGACTATATACTAGTTATTAATAAATTATCCTAGGACTTTACCCTATCTTATATTACTAGCGTTAACTATAAGGTAGATATCTCCTCCTTTAGGGCTATAGTTTATAGTAATAAGGATTATAGCCCTTATAAGTATTACCTTTAAGGTATCTATAGCTATCTATTACTTCTCTTCCTAGCTAAATAAGGTATCCTTCTTAAGTAAGTTAGTAAATAGCTTTATAATAATAGAGTAGTCCTTTACCTAGGATCTATAGAACATTATAATCCTAAGGAAAGCCCTTAACTCTATTAAATTAATATAAGTTACCTATTTATAGATTTTAACTATCTTCGCTTCCTCTAGATAATACCTATTAATACTATAAATATAGCTAATAATTATTACTACTTCCTAGGCTTATTATAACTTAACTACTACTACTATATACTCTACTGGCTCTAAATTAACTAAGACCTTATTAATATTCTATAAGTATTCTAAAATAAATCCATAAATCCCTAGATAAGACTCGATCTCTTCTTTATTATATTACGAAGTTAGTCCTTTAATAGTAATATTATCAAGGAAGGCTTTATAATAATTAGGGATAAGGTTATATAGGATTCTAATTATAACTTATATAAACTAAGCGACTAAGTTTATTACTCCTTAAGGTAATATATATATCTATAGTAATCTAATAAGTAATATAAATATTATTAAGTCTCTGCTTATAGGGTCTAATAGGACTTAGTTATATCCTAAGAAGAAGTCTTATAGTAATAATAGTTAATATATAGCGAAGTCTTCTAAAAGATCGTCCGCTAAAGGGGGTAGTACTATATCTCGTATTATAACTATATTTATCTTAGTTACTAAATTAATAAGCCTTATCTTACTATCTTTCTTTTATATAAAGAAGAATAGATTATAATAAGCTATATAACTTTACTTAAGGATTCCCTTCTTTAGTATATCCTTTAGAATTATAATAATATCCTACTCTAGTCCTCTTAATATTAAGATTCCTTTTGCTTATTATACCTTATATAGTACTATTTGAATTATTTATAGAGGTATAATAGAAGGGTATATAGAGCTATAATACTTAGATTCCTAGGCTAAAGCCTTCTCTCTTATAATAAGAATAGCTAAAAGGAGCTTCTTTTCTTTAAGCTATAAATAATTAATAGTCTTAAGGATATCTTCTTATTAAGCTCTTATAAGCCTTATTCCTTATTTAATAGTTAAAGACTTTAGTATAGCTAGGCTTATAAATAGGGCGCTAGGATCTAGGATTATATTTTTCTTAGCTTTTACCTATACTTTTAACTTCTACTCTAGGTCTCTATTTAGGGGTAGATTATTTAATATAGTATTATTAATAGGTTAAATCTTCTTATTTTTTATCTTATATATTATATTAATATCTTCTATAAGTAATATAGATATTAATAGTATAGGTTTAGAATTATTATAAGAGAAAGTAGTATTTATAGCTATAATAACCTTAATACCTTTCTAATATACTAACTTATACTTCCTCCTAAGTATTTTCTTCTTTAATATTCTTTTCTTAAGTCTACGAATATAGTATTAATAATTAATACTATAGCTATTATATCCTACTATATACCCTATACTTATAATCGCTTTATAAATCTTATTAGGCTTAGGGGTAACTTTATTATAGATTATAATCTCTAGGACCCTATTAAAATTAGTCTAAACCCTTTAAAAATAGTAATAACTTCCTTATCTAGGTCTAATTATTACTTAACTTCGTCTAGTAGGTTATAAGAGCTTTTAAAAGCTTATTAAATTACTTTAATATCCTAGTATATGCTTATACTTCCTAGCGTTATATCTTACTCTTTCTTATTCTTAGTATTATTAACTTACTAATTATCTCCTATAAAGTCTAAGCTTATTATTATATTAAGTCTACTAGTAGTAGCTTCTATATCCCCTCCTCTATAGGAGATAAGAGAGTATATTAATACTAAGAAGAAATAAAGTAGTCTATCTTAGTAATAATTTCTAAGAACTAAGTAGTTAGGTCTCTTATATAAAATAATAATAAGATATTAATTTTAATATTCCTAGACTAAAGGACTCTAATAATCTAATTCTATATATAATCTAGTATTATTTATATCTTTAAGATAAAAGGAGCTCCTAATACTAGGTCCTTATTATAAGCGTTTTTAGGGAAAATAAAAAAGCTAATATCTTAAATCTAATTACTATTAATATAAATATTATTTATAATTATACTTATAAACTAGGTCCTCCGCTCTCTATTAGTAATCCTATAGATCTGTATATTTATCTTAACTATATCGCTCTATAAGCCTAGGCGCTTAATATAACTTTTACTAATAAGGTTAATAATAGAGCTACTATTAATAATCCCCCTAATTAATATATTCGCAGGGCTACGAAGGGTAATAATAATCTACTAGTAGGTTATAACGAAGTCTAGGATAGTAATATATCTTAGTAGTAGAAGTAATACTAAATTTTAACTTTTTATTATAGCGCCTATCTTAAAGATAGGATTAAATATATAATAGTTAAATTAAATTACCTTAGTTTATAAATCCTTATATAAGTCTATAGAAATAGTAGCTAAAGTTGCTTAGCCTTAAGAATAGTTCTTATTATTATTCTATTAATCTATTTATTCCTATAGCTCCTTATTACTCTCTCTTATCTTATTAAATTAATTTAAAAGTATAATATTAGTAGGAATAAAAACCTCTTATACTTTTAAGTTATATCTATTCTTATACTTAGTAATTATAGCTTTAGTAATATTATAGATTATTCTATCCTAATTAGGCTAGTTCTAACGAAGGAAGGCTTTAGGAATAGCTACCTTCCTATTTACTCTTTTACTATATAGCTTAAGGGTAAGAATATAGCTAGTTTATAAATTACTATATTAAATCTAAGGCTTATCCTATTTATATTACTTCTATTACTTAATTTACTCCTTAGGGGCGTCTAGTAATATAATATCCTTAGCGTCTTCCTTATTATCTAGGAGCTCTATAACTCTCTAAGTAATTTAAATAGGAGGGTTTTGAATTATGAGTAGGTTTACTATTTATAGAGCCTAGTAATAACGAGCATTATAAGGTTCTATATAGTAACCTCTAGCTTTCCCTCTTTCTATAGTAGTAATATCTTCTATTAAGTTAATATACTAGTTCTTTAGCTTAAAGCTAAAGAACATTATAGCTATAAAGTTCTATAATTAAGTAATATCCTTTAATAAATTCGTAAAGCTAATAGATAGTTTAGGGCGTATCTTATTATAACTAATAACTCTTATAATCTCCTGTAGAAGCTTTAGCTACTACTTTTCTACTAACTTACTTATTTCAACTATATAATATATAAAGGTATCCCTATTAATTAGGATATACTTTAAAATCGTCTAACTATTAGTTAATTTATAGTTATAGCCTTTATTAATAATACCTATCTTAACCTTAGTACTTATATCTAGGGTACTAATAAAGTAGTAGGGTAATATATAGTAGTAGACCCTATTCTAGCTAGCCTCGAGATACTTAACGTAGCTAATAATAATATAGTTAATAGTACTATAAAACTAGCAGGCCCCTATAGCCTAGAAAGGTATATATTATAATAGTTTATCTTACTAGAAGCCTCTATAGCCTTCTCTTACTCTACCTCTTCTAAATCCCTAGTATTACTAGTATCCTCCTTAGTAGTCCCTATATCTAGCTTATAGATAAAAGTACTACTATTATTAGTATTAAGTTTATAAATAATCCTAAGATTATTATTTATAAGGTTTAGTAGCTTTTATAATATTTAGATTAAAAGTATTATCTCTTTAGCTAGTAATTCTCTTAATAAGGGTTAAGATATCTATCTTATAATTAGCTCTATTAATATTTAGGGTCCTAAGGCTTTCTATAAGAGAGTTAATAATTAAGCTAGTAATCTAAGCTATAGAGGGCTCCTTAGCTTTAGCCCTCTACCTTATTAGAATTATCTTTATAGGGACTTAAAGCGTTATTATTAGTTTAGGCTTAATAAGGCTAGATAACTACTAAAGTTCCTAGTAGGTAGTAGATTATTTAATTAGAGCGTCTTCTATTATAACCTACTACTTTAAAATAACCTTAATAAGCTAGTAGCTAAGACTTTAGGCTATAGCTCTTATAGCCCTCTCTAAAAAATAGTAATAAATAATATAAATAAGCTTAGTATTAGTAAGTTCTAGGTCTCTATACTTAATAGCTCTTTATTAAAGCTATTAAATAATAGTAATTAATACTATAACCTAGGAAGGGTTATTATCCTTAATATAAGATCCTATAACTAGGTTCTAAAGGTCTTTATTAGGATCTTAATATAACTTTAGGTCTATAGATCTAAACTAATATAAAGGTTTCTCCTTCGCTTCCTTCTAGGTCTTAGCTTTACTAATATAAGATTTTATTATATCTTAATAATTACTAGAGCTATATATATAGACCTCGTTCTTTATATTTTTATTAGTCTTATAGTAAAGCTTCAATAGGCTCTTATAGTTAGTAATAAAGTTAGAGATATTAATATTAATAAACTTAGGCGCTCTAGTTAAATAAGGAGTTATTATTATAATAATAGGATATCTTATAAAGAGATTAATAAGGGCTATAATATCTTAATTAGTATAACTTCCTTTAGGGGAATATAGAGTGCTTAAGAGCGTTACTCCTATCCTAGAAGTAGGATTTATAGACCTATCTATACTATTATTAGAAGCTAGCTACCCTATAGCACGAGGTTATATCTTATTAAATAAAGCTCTTATAAATCTCTCTTTAAGCTATTTCCCCTTATTAGAAGAGGATCTAATATTTAGGTTAGCTAAGGAAGAAGAAGATATAATACTTATAGGTCTATAAATATTAAAGTTAATATTATATAATTAAAGTAATAGAGTATTATAATTAAGAAAGTAAAGTTATTATTATAATATCTTCTAAATAGAAAGATAAAGTAGGTAGTTATAACTTTCTTTAAATAAAATAAAAAAGAAAAATAATATAAACTAAATAACTAAATAAATATAGGAAAGGTCTAATAACCTTAATCTTATTACTCTAGGCTATTATAAATCTACTTCGAGTCTTATTACTTAATATAAAAAGGTCTTTCTAATAATACTCTTATCTTAGAAGAATTTATAGCTTTATTATATTAGTATCTCTCTAAAGTTAGTATATTACTCTTAGTACTTAGGGCTATAATAGTAAGGGCTTTATTAGTCTCTAGTTACTAATCTAGTTAATCTCGCTATACTCGTTAGCTTAGTAAGACTACTAATCTCTATATTAGTATTATATATAGCTATCTTAGCTATATTAGCTATAACTTGCTAGTTAAATAATAGTAGTTATAATAATATATAAGGGGGTAAAGAAAGGAATATACTCGCTAGAACCTACTAATAGCATAAAAAAAAAGAGAGAAAGGGAGGATTTTAGGGTCTATATCGTTCCTACCTTAATCCTATAAGAAAGTATAGCTATTACTATTCCCTTAGAACTAAGGTAAGTCTATAAATATCTTCCTCTCTTTAAACTACGTTTTTATCGTTATTTATATCGTCGTTATTTATTACTTATAAATTTCTTAAGTTATTATTATATTTAAAGTAGATTAATTATATATATATATATATTAATAGCAGGGACGTATAGATATAGCAAAGGCACCTAACTCTCTAAGAAGCCTATAAAAGCTATTAAAAAGAGTAAAAGAATCCGCCTCTGGGTATTATTAGGAAGGGCTAGACCTAATAGGAACTAAAAAGATAATAAATAATATAGCTCTATTTATAAATAGGTAAGAATATTAAGAGTAAGCTTAAAAGATATATAGAATAATTCGTAGATCTAATTAAAAGAGATTATCTAAATTAGGCGCGGAATTATTAAGAAATACTAAAAAAAAACGAGGTATATAATTATTAAGGTACTAATTATAATAATATATCTATGCTCTCCTTTAAGTCTACTACGCTCCTCTCTTCTACGCTCTACTCTATAGTCTTCCTATAATAGGTCCGTGCGCTAAGGGAGTTTTCCGAAAGTTGCGCAGCCAAGTCCAACTTATCCCATCCTAATATTAGGTAGTAGATAGGTATATACTTTAAAAACTAATATAAAAGGGGAAATTCTACGCTATAAGGCTAGGTGGGCAGTACAATGTTTTAATTAATATATAGGTATTAATTACCTCGAAACCTTTAGTACTACCTGTAGGCCTGAAAGCTATAGATTTCTATTATATTATAGCATATATAATAACTAGGATATATAGCAGTATAACGCCTCTAACGCCTTTGTACATATAGAGGTAGATAAGGAGATACATATACAACTGCCTACCGTGTTTATTTATAACAAAGATACCAATAAGCTAGAATTTAACATGAATTCCCCTATAAAACCCTATAATAATAACTATATATTAAAGCTTAAAAAGGCCTTATATGGCTTAAAGCAAAGCCCACGACTAGTATAAATACCTACGGTCTATCTTAATAAATATAGGCTTTAAGGTTTTACCTTATGATAAAGCCTTATTTATATTAAATAATAACAATAAACAGGCTTTAATAGCATGCTATATAGACGACATGCTTATGGCCACACTAAATAATACTATAACTAAGGCCTCTAGCCACTGCATAGTGATTTTACCTGCTTAAGTATAATAGACCTTCTAACTCCGCGCCTCCTAATAATATATAGCCTTCGGTCACGTGATTATAACTTTCCTAACTATAGCTATTAGGATAGGATAAGATAGACTTAGCTGCGCGACCTTTAGAAGACTCCCTTAGCGCACGGACCTATTATAGGAAGACTATAGAGTAGAGCGTAGGAGAGAGGAGCGTAGCGGATAAGAAGATAGTATTAATATTATTATTATAATTAGTATCTTAATAACCCTATACCTCGTTTTTTAGTATTTTCTTAGTAAATCCGCGCCTAATTTAGATAATCTCTTTTAATTAAATCTACGAATTATTCTATATATCTTTTAAGCTTACTTTTAATATTCTTACTTATTTATAAATAGAGCGGTATTATTTATTATCTTTCTAGTTCCTATTAGTTCTAGCCTTTTCTAATAGTACCTAGAGGTAGATTCTTTTGCTCTTTTTAATAGCTTTTATAAGCTTCTTAGAGAGTTAGGTGCCTTTATTACGTCTATACGTCCCTACTATTAATATATATATATATATAATTAATCTACTTTAAATATAATAATAACTTAATAAATTTATAAGTAATAAATAATAACGATATAAATAATAATAAAAACGTAGTTTAAGGAGAGGAAGATATTTAAAAACCTACCTTAGTTCTAAGGGAATAGTAATAGCTATGCTTTCTTATAGAATTAAGGTAGGAATAATACAGACCTTAAAATCCTCCCTTTCTCTTTTTTTTTTTTTTTATACTATTAGTAGGTTCTAGTAAGTATATTCCTTTCCTTACCCCCTTATATATTATTATAACTACTATTATTTAACTAGTAGGTTATAGCTAATATAGCTAAGATAGCTATATATAATACTAATATAGAGATTAGTAGTCTTACTAAGCTAATAAGTATAGTAAGATTAACTAGATTAGTAACTAGAGACTAACGAACCCCTTATTATTATAGCCCTAAGTACTAAGAGCGATATACTAACTTTAGAGAGATATTAATATAGGGAAGCTGCGAATTCTTCTAAGATAAGAGCGTTATTAGGAAGACCCTTCTATATTAGGTAATAAGACTCGAAGTAGATTTATAATAGCTTAGAGTAATAAGATTAAAGTCGCTAGACCTTTCCTATATTTATTTAGTTATTTAGTTTATATTATTTCCTTTTTTATTTTATTTAAAAAAAGTTATACTTACTTACTTTATCTTTCTATTTAGAAGATATTATAATAATAACTTTACTCTATTAATTATAATACTCTATTACTTTAATTATATAATATTAACTTCGATATTTATAGACCTATAAGTATTATATCTTCTTCTTCCTTAGCTAATTTAGATACTAGATCCTCTTCTAATAAGGGGAAATAGCCTAAAGAGAGATTTATAGGAGCTTCGTTTAGCGAGATATAACCTTATACTATAAGATAGCTAGCTTCTAATAATAATATAGATAGGTCTATAAATCCTACTTCTAAGATAGGAGTAACGCCCTTAAGTACTCTATATTCCCCTAAAGGAAGTTATACTAATTAGGATATTATATCCCTTACTAATCTCCTTATAAGATATCTTATTATTATAGTAATAACTCCCTATTTAATAAGAGCGCCTAAGTTTATAAATACTAATATCTCTAACTTTATTATTAATTATAAGAGCTTTTTAAAGCTTTACTATAAGACTAATAAAGATATAAAGAATAAGGTCTATATATATAGCTCTAGTAACTATTAAGATATAGTAAAATCTTATATTAGTAAAGCTAAGACCTAGAAGGAAGCTAAGGAGAGACTTCTATACTAATTTAGATTTATAGACCTAAAGTCTTATTAAGATCCTAATAAGGACCTTTAGAACCTAGTTATAGGATCTTATATTAAGGATAATAACCCTTCTTAGGTTATAGTATTAATTACTACTATTTAATAGCTTTAATAGAGAGCTATCTAATATAGAGACCTAGAACTTATTAATAATAAGCTCGTTTATATTACTTATTACTATCTTTTAGAGAGGGCTATAAGAGCTATAGCTTAAAGTCTTAGCTACTAGCTTATTAAAGTTATTTTAAAGTTATAAGTTATAGTAGAAGACGCCTTAATTAAATAGTTTATTACCTATTAGGAACTTTAATAGTTATCTAGCCTTATTAAGCCTAAGCTAATAATAACGCTTTATATCCCTATAAAGATAATTCTAACGAGGTAGAGGGCTAAAGCTAAGGAACCCTCTATAGCCTAGACTACTAGCTTAATTATTAACTCCCTCGTAGAGAACTTTAGGATACTAAATATTAATAGGGCTAATTATAGAATAGATATCTTAACCCTTATTAAGAGAATTACTAGCTAAGGAGATAATATTTTTAGTCTAAACGCTATAGAAGCTACTAAACCTTATAAATAATAATTATAGGACTATTTATAGACTTAATACTAATAATAGTAATACCTTTACCTATAAGCTAGATATAGGGATTATTAAAGAGGATACTAGTAATACTAGGGATTTAGAAGAAGTAGAGTAAGAGGAGGCTATAGAAGCTTTTAGTAAGATAGACTACTATAATATATACTTTTCTAGGCTATAGGGGCCTACTAGTTTTATAGCGCTATTAACTATATTATTATTAGCTACGTTAAGTATCTTAAGGCTAGCTAGAATAGGGTTTACTACTATATATCGCCCTACTACTTTATTAATACCCTAGATATAAGCACTAAGGTTAAGATAGGTATTATTAATAAAGGCTATAACTATAAATTAATTAATAGTTAGATAATTTTAAAGTATATCCTAATTAATAAGGATACCTTTATATATTATACTATTACTATAAGTAAGTTAGTAGAGAAATAGTAGCTAAAGCTTCTAGAGGAGGTTATAAGAGTTATTAGTTATAATAAGATACGCCCTAAACTATTTATTAGCTTTACGAATTTATTAAAAGATATTACTTAATTATATAACTTTATAGATACGACGTTCTTTAGCTTTAAGACTAAGCTCGGAATTACGCCGCAGCCCCTTCGTAAAAAGACTATAACAAATTCACCTAGTTCGCAGGTATAATTCGGGAAATACTATATAGGTATTTTAACTTATACCCTCTACTAGTTAAGGAAAATAATATAGGAACCCTATACGTTCCTACTACTTATAAGTAAACCCTTATATAGAGTCGGATGCGCGCCGTACCGGGGCTAAATATATCGGAGCTGAACGGGCTACTAAGGCTCTCGTGGCCTAGAAAAGCCACTATACGAGATGACTCCTTAACCCAAAAGGTCGACCTTTGAGCAAGGTGCTGAAGGTGAAAGCCACTATACGAGATAACTCCTTAACCCTTAGCTTTAAGATAAAGAACTAGTATATTAACCTAATAGAAGATATCGCTACTATAAAATAAGGGAAAGCTAGAGGGTATTATATTAAGCTCGGAATTACGCCGCAGCCCCTTCGCAAAAAGACTATAACAAATTCACCTAGTTCGTAGGCATAATTCGGGAAACACTATATAGGTATTTTAACCTATACCCTCTACTAGTTAAGGAAAATAATATAGGAACCCTATACGTTCCTACTACTTATAAGTAAACCCTTATATAAAGTTAGACGCGCGCCGCACTAGGGCTAATTATATTAGAGCTAAACGGGCTACTAAGGCTCTCATAGCAACGCCCTCGCTAAACCTTCTAGCAAGGTGCTACGAAAGCTACTATATAAGATAACTCCTTAACCTAAAAGGTCGACCTTCTAGTAAGGTACTAAAGGTATTACGAACGCTACTATATAAGAGGTAACTCCTTAACTAGAGAGGTCTTTCCTAAGAGGTTCTTATAGCTAGAAGCATAAGAAGCTCTGCTGCTACGAGCAGGGCCTTATGCCTCTCCCTCATCCTCATCCTCATGAAGTTGAAGATCGTGAGGCTGTCTAGTGTGACGGGCACGTATAAGTACGGCTATAGTTAGGAAAGTTACAATCACGTGACCGAAGGCTATGTATTATCAGGAGGCGCGGAGTTAGAAGGTCTGTTGCACTTAAGCAGGTAAAATCACTATGCAGTGGCCAGAGGCCGAGGGTATTATATAGAACCTTATAATACTTATTATTACTAGGCTCCTTAAATAGTAGACCTACTTATAATTTAAAACCCTCCTATTTAAATTACTTAGAGAGTTATAAAGCTCCTAGATAATAAGGAAGATATTAGAAATGCTATATTACTAGATACCCCTAAGGAATAAGTTAAATAGTAGAAGTAAGATAAATAAGATAAGCCTTAGATTTAATATAATAGTTTATAGACTAGCTATACTCTTACCCTTAAGCTATATAATAAAAGAGTAAATAAGAAGGTAGCTATCCCTAAAGCTTTTTTTATTAGAACTAGCCTAATTAAGATAGAATAGTTTATAATATTACTAACGCTATAATTACTAAATATAAGGATAGATATAACTTAAAGATATAAGAGGTCTTCGTTCCTACTAATATTATATTTCTAGATTAATTTAATAAAACTAGAGAGAGTAATAAGGAGGTATAGGAATAAATAGATTAATAGAATAATAATAAGAACTATTCTAAAGGCTAAGCGACTTTAGCTACTATTTCTATAGACTTACCTAACGATTTATAAACTAAGGTAATTTAATTTAACTATTATATAGTTAATCCTATTTTTATAATAGGTGCTATAATAGAAGATTAGGATTTAGTATTACTTCTACTACTAAGACGTATTACTATCCTAGACTTCGGTATAACCTACTAGTAAATTACTATTACCCTTTATAGCCTTATAAATATATTAATTAAGGGGATTATTAATAGTAGCTCTACTATTAACCTTATTAATAAAAGTTATATTAAGCGCCTAGGCTTATAGAGCGATATAGTTAAGATAAATATAGGGATCTACAGGATTACTAATAGAGAGCAGAGGACCTAGTTTATAGGTATAATTATAGATAACGTTTATATTAGTAATAATTAGATTTAAGATATTAGCTTTTTTATTTTCCTTAAAAACGCTTATAATAAGGACCTAGTACTAGGAGCTCCTTTTATCTTAAAGACTTAAATAACGCTAGATTATATATAGAACTAGATTATTAGAATCCTTTAGTCTAGGAATATTAAGATTAATATCCTACTATTATTTTATATAAGAGACTTAACTACTTAGTTCCTAGAAATTATTACTAAGATAGACTACTTTATTTCTTTTTAGTATTAATATACCCTCTTATCTCCTATAGAGGAGGGGAAATAGAGGCTATTACTAATAGACCTAATATAGTAATAGGCTTAAACTTTATAAGAGATAATTAGTAAGTTAATAATACTAAGAATAAGAAAGAGTAAGATATAACGCTAGGAAGTATAAGCATATACTAGGATATTAAAGTAATTTAATAAGCTTTTAAAAGCTCTTATAACCTACTAAATAAAGTTAAGTAATAGTTAGACCTAGATAAGGAAGTTATTACTATTTTTAAAGGGTTTAGACTAGTTTTTAATAAAATCCTAGAGATTATAATCTATAATAAAGTT
Organism: Colletotrichum ledebouriae; assembly: GCA_036785755.1. Taxonomy (NCBI): domain Eukaryota; kingdom Fungi; phylum Ascomycota; class Sordariomycetes; order Glomerellales; family Glomerellaceae; genus Colletotrichum; species Colletotrichum ledebouriae. The sequence goes on from JAVHLU010001814.1 coordinate 19,905, forward strand.
ACCCCTAAGCTTAATAAGATCTATAAAGCGATTATAAGTATAGGGTATATAGTAGGATATAATAGCTATAGTATTAATTATTAATATTATATTTATAGACCTAAGAAAAGAATATTAAAGAAGAAAGTACTTAGGAGGAAGTATAAGTTAGTATATTAGAAAGGTATTAAAGTTATTATAGCTATAGATACTACTTTCTCCTATAATAATTAGGAACCTATATTAATAATACCTATATTACTATTAGAAGATATTAATATAATATATAAGATAAAAGATAAGAAGATTTAACCTATTAATAACGCTATATTAGATAGTTTAACCCTAGATAGAGACCTAGAGTAGAAGTTAAAGGTATAGGTAAAGGCTAAGAAAAATATAATCCTAGATCCTAGCACCCTATTTATAAGCCTAGTTATACTAAAGTTTTTAATTATTAAGTAAGGAATAAGGCTTATAAGAGCTTAATAAGAAGCTATCCTTAAGATTATTAATTATTTATAGTCTAAAGAAAAGAAGCTCCTTTTAGCTATTCTTATTATAAGAGAGAAGGCTTTAGCCTAGGAATTTAAGTATTATAGCTCTATATACCCTTCTATTATACCTCTATAACTAATTTAAATAGTACTATATAAGGTATAGTAAGCAAAAGGAATCCTAATATTAAGAGGACTAGAGTAGGATATTATTATAATTCTAAAGGATAGACTAAAGAAGGGAATCCTTAAGTAAAGTCACGTAGCTTATTATAATCTATTTTTCCTTATATAAAAGAAAGATAATAAGATAAGCCTTATTAACTTAGTAACTAAGATAAATATAGTTATAATATAAGATATAGCACTACCCCCCTTAGTAGATAATTCTTTAGAAGACTTCGCTATATATTAACTATTATTACTACTAGACTTCTTCTTAGGATATAACTAAGTCCTATTAGACCCTATAAGTAGAGATTTAATAATATTTATATTATTTATTAGACTACTATAGATATATACGTTACCTTAAGGAGTAATAAACTTAGTTACTTAGTTTATATAGGCTATAATTAGAATTCTATATAACCTTATCCCTAGCTACTATAAAGCCTTCCTTAATAATATTACTATTAAAGGACTAACTTTATAATATAATAAAGAAGAGATTAAGTCTTATCTAGGGATTTATAGATTTATTTTAGAATACTTATAGAATATTAATAAGGTCCTAGTTAATTTAGAGCTAGCGGAGTATATAATAGTAGTAGTTAAGTTATAATAAGCCTAGGAAGTAGTAATAATTATTAGCTATATTTATAATACTAATAAGCGTCGTCTAGAGGAAGCGGAGATAGTTAAGATCTATAAATAAGCTACTTATACTAATTTAATAGAGTTAAGGGCTTTCCTTAGGATTATAATATTCTATAGATTCTAGGTAAAGGACTACTCTACTATAATAAAGCTACTTACTAACTTACTTAAAAAGGATATCTTATTTAGCTAGGAGGAGAAGTAATAAATAGCTATAGATACCTTAAAAGTAATACTTATAAGGGCCCTAATCCTTATTATTATAGATTATAGCCCTAAAGGAGGAGATATCTACCTTATAGTTAATACTAGTAATATAGGATAGGGCGGAGTCCTAGGATAGTTTGTTAATAACTAGCGCGTAGTCTCTTACTTTAAGAGTAATACTTAGTTAGGACTAGAGCTATTATATAATACTAAGAAAAAGGAATTATATAATATTCTAAAGGCTTTAAGAAGGGTATATAATTATTTATATAGATAATTCTTTATCCTAGAGATAAATACTTAGATATTAGTTATATAACTTAATAGAGTAGCTATAAACCTCCTAGGAGCCCTTATTATTTACTAGATTATATAGATTTAAATATTTAACTTTAAAATATAATATATCTATAATACTTAGAATATAATAGTAAATAGCTTATTATAAAAACCCCGGGGACCTTTTAATACTATTAATTAGGAAGCTAAGGGGGAGATTAACTCTTAGATTAATTTATAGATCTTCTTTATAGATATAGAAGCTAGTTCTTTCTTTAATTAAGCTTAATACTATAATAATAAGTAATATATAGAGGAGGTCCTAGTAAGAAATATAGAGGTTATTAGTAATATAATAAATATTCTAGACGTACTTATTAATAATTTATAGACCTATTTAGTACGCTCTTAATAAATCGCTTATTATTTAATAATATAGAGATACCCTCTAGGAATTTAATTAATAAGGTATTATAACTTTAAGACTAGAGCGTTAGATTATTATATTTATAACTACTTACTTTTTACTAGACTAATAAATTAAAAGCTAATATTATAATTAGTTATTAATAATCCTAAGTAGTAAAAGAAACTAATTATAAAAGCTTATAAAGAGAGTAGTTACTAAGGTAAGTAAGCTATAGCTAAAAGACTATCTAATTATTATATCTAGGCTAGCTAGTATATATATAGAGATTAGCAAATCCTTAAAAAGTTACCCTAATTACTAAAAGAGGAGAGCTTAATATATAAATAATATAAGGACCTATAGCTCTCTAAAGGGACTACTCTTTACTAAGATATTATTAGATATATAAAAAGTAAGTAAGTAGTACCTCGTTAAGGTAAGGGATCTACTAATAGGATAGCTTAAAGCCTACTAGCTCAAAAGAGTAACTTTAGCTAAGATTACTAAGTTTATCTAAGAAGAGATTATCTAGTATTATAGATTATATAGCAAACTTATTATTAATAGAGGACTAGAGAATAAGAATATTATTATTAAATTTAATAAGAAATATAGTATAAGGAGGAAAGTAATATCTACTTATAACCTAAGGGCTAATAGTATAGTTAAGACTAGTTATTAGCTAATTACTTATATATTATTAATATAGACTAGAGGATAGAGAGATATTAACCCTTAGCTATACCTTCCTACTACCCTATTTATAGACTAATCGAGAGTTTATACTTTAACTAGCTTTAGCCCTTTCTACTTACTATATAGGTTTAAGCCTATTACTCCTATTAAAACTCTTACGCTAACCTAGAGGGTTCTTAATTAGGATTTAGTAATAATAAAGGAGGAGGAGGTTTAAATATATCTATAAGCCTTCTTATAACTTAATAAGGATAGAAAATAAGCTAAAAAGATAATTAATAGTTAATATAAGAAGACTATAAAATATTATAATAATTAATATAAGAGAACTATAAGGAAGGAGAGGCTAGAGGTAAGTAATTTAGTATTAGTATTTAATATTAAGGGCTCTATTAAAAAGTTATTTATTAAAAAGCTTAACTAATAATAGCAAGGCCCCTTCTATATCCTTTTATAAGCTCTAAAAGCTTTATTATATTAATTAGTAATATTAGTAAGTAATAAGGTTATTAGAAAGATATTAAGTAGAAATTAACTTTATAAATTTATTTAAGCTCTTAAAGGGTATTAAGAACTAAGTAATTTAGATATTTATAGATCTAATTTAAAAAGAAACCTAGTAAAAGTCTTCTTAATACTAGGGAATAAAGAATATAATAATTATATACCTAAAGAAGAGGAGGAGGAACTTATAATACCTAGGGAAAGTAATTAAAAAGAAGAAGAGGATTTATTATACTTAGTAGTATAAATAAAGTAGTATTTAAAGGATTTAGAGAAAGTAATTAAGGCTTTAAAAACTAGATAATAACTAGTTACTAAGATTCCTAAAATAATAAAGGAGAAAGAAAAGGAGTATATTAAAATAGAGGATCTAGGGGATATATAAGGTTTCTTTTATTATAACTTATTTTAATTAATAATTTATAAACCTATTCTAATTTTCCCTTTCTTTTATCTCTTAATTTAAAAGTCTAAGATTCTAGGGATAATACTCCTAAACTTTAGGGATAAGGGTAAGAGATAGTATTAATAACTCCCTACTTATTTAAAGCACGCCCCTCGCTACTATTCGATATAATAATAGCTTAGATAACTTTAATATCTATTAGTAGTTATAATAGGGTAATTAAGCCTAGGAAAGTACGAGATCCTTAACCTCCTAGGGTAATTAAGCCTAGGAAAGTATAAGATCCTTAACCTCCTAGTAATAATACTAAAGCTACCCTTCCTCGCTAAATAAATATAAGATTAATAACCTAAAGATAAGAGAGAAGAAGAGAAAGGGAGAGAGGGTATTAAAATCGCAGTTACTAGCCCCTAGTAAGGATATTAGTAGACTTTTCTTACCCCCCCTTCCTTTTTCCCTAGAAAAGATTATTACTAATATTAAATTACCTTCTACTAAAGAGAAAGAGAAGGATACTTATAAAAAGGATTATATTAATTTTAATACCTAGATACGCTTTAACTTTAGCTTTATAGACCTATTTATATAATATTCGCCTTAATTTCTTATTAAAACCTAACTAGCTTCTTATTCTCTTTTCCTTTTCGCCCCCCCTATATACTATATAAATATATCTAGAAACCCTATTTTTCTACCTTAATTTATAATATAAAGCCCTAAGTAGTCTACGATTTCTATAAGGTTAAACTCTAGAGGTAGCTTTATTATAAAAGAGTAATAAGAGTATATAAACCTAGCTTTAGAATAATATTCCTAAGTCTATTAATAATATTTATTATAAAGGAGCGAGAAATTAAACTTAGCTATAGCTATAACTATAACGTCTATTAGAATTTAGGACTATAGGATCTCCTTAATACTATTAAATTCTCTACTCCTCCTTATCTTATTATTACGCTTAATTCTATACTTATAGCACTTATAGATACTTAGATTATTATATAAGTAACTCTCTTAGGTTTTATAGAAGAAGTAGTTAGTATAAGGAGTACCTAGTATAGAGATATACTTAAAGTATAGTTTATAAATATAAATACCTAATATAGGGTTCTTAGTAGCATAGGCCTGCTCTTTATAGTAAATATAGGGTACTACGTTATAACCGCCTTAGGATTAAATAAATAAGCTATATATAGCTACTACGCGCTAAAAGACCTTTATCTCCTATAAGCTAGTAAGGAAAGTAGTAGAGGTATAGATAAAGA
>JAVHLU010001815.1:0-24921 GCA_036785755.1 Colletotrichum ledebouriae
TTACTAAGTTAATAAGCCTTATCTTACTATCTTTCTTTTATATAAGGAAGAATAGATTATAATAAGCTATATAACTTTACTTAAGGATTTCCTTCTTTAGTCTATCCTTTAGAATTATAATAATATCTTACTCTAGTCTTCTTAATATTAGGATTCCTTTCGCTTATTATACCTTATATAGTACTATTTAAATTATCTATAGAGGTATAATAAAAGAGTATATAGAGCTATAATACTTAAATTCCTAAGCTAAAGCTTTCTCTCTTATAATACGAATAGCTAAAAGGAGCTTCTTTTCTTTAGGCTATAGATAATTAATAGTTTTAAGGATAGCTTCTTATTAAGCTCTTATAAGCTTTATTCCTTACTTAATAGTTAAAAGCTTTAGTATAACTAAGCTTATAAATAGGGCGCTACGATCTAGGATTATATTTTTCTTAGCTTTTACCTATACCTTTAACTTCTACTTTAGGTATCTAACTAGGGTTAAACTATTTAATATAGCGTTATTAATAGGTTAAATCTTCTTATCCTTTATCTTATATATTATATTAATATCTTCTATTAGTAATATAGGCGTTATAAGTATAGGTTTATAATTATTATAGGAGAAATTAATATCTATAGCTATAATAACCTTAATACCTTTCTAATATACTAACTTATACTTCCTCCTAGGTACTTTCTTCTTTAATCTTCTTTTCTTAGGTCTGCGAATATAGTATTAATAATTAATACTATAGCTATTATATCCTCTTATATACCTTATACTTATAATTACTTTATAGATCTTATTAAGCTTAGGGGTAACTTCGTTATAGATTATAATCTCTAGGATTTTATTATAAATTAGTCTAAGCTTTTTAAAAATAGTAATAGCTTCCTTATCTAGGTCTAACTATTACTTAATTTTATCTAATAGGTTATAAGAGCTTTTAAAAGCTTATTAAATTACTTTTATATCCTAGTATATCCTTATACTCCCTAGCGTTATATCTAGCTCTTCTTTATTCTTAGCGTTATTAATTTACTAATTATCTCCTATAAAGTCTAAGCTTATTACTATATTAGGTTTATTAATAATAGCCTCTATTTCCCCTCCTCTATAGGAGATAAGAGAGTATATTAATACTAAGAAGAAATAAAGTAGTCTATTTTAGTAATAAGTTCTAGGAACTAAGTAATTAAGTCTCCTATATAAAATAATAGCGGGATATTAATCTTAATATTCCTAGACTAAAGGAGTCTAATAATCTATTTCTATATATAATTTAGCGTTATTTAAGTCTTTAAGATAAAAAGAGCTCCTAGTACTAAGTCCTTATTATAAGCGTTTTTAGGGAAAATAAAAAAGCTAATATCCTAAATCTAATTACTACTAAAATAAGAATTATTTATAATTATACTTATAAACTAGGTCCTCTACTCTCTATTAGTAATCCTATAGATCCCTATATTTATCTTAATTATATCGCTCTATAAGCCTTGGCGCTTAATATAACCTTTATTAATAAGGTTAATAGCGGAGCTACTATTAATAATCCCCCTAATTAATATATTCATAGGGCTATAAAGGGTAATAGTAATCTACTAGTAGGTTATAACAAAGTCTAGGATAGTAATATATCTTAGTAGTAGAAGTAATACTAAATCCTAATCTTCTATTATAGCGCTTATCTTAAAGATAGGATTAATTATATAATAGTTAAATTAAATTACCTTAGTTTATAAATCCTTAGGTAAGTCTATAGAAATAGTAGCTAAAGTCGCTTAGCCTTTAGAATAGTTCTTATTATTATTCTATTAATCTATTTATTCCTATAGCTCCTTATTACTCTCTCTTATCTTATTAAATTAATTTAGAAATATAATATTAATAGGAATAAAGACCTCTTATACCTTTAAGTTATATCTATTCTTATACTTAGTAATTATAGCTTTAGTAGCGTTATAAACTATTCTATTCTAATTAGGCTAGTTCTAATAAAGGAAGGCTTTAGGGATAGCTACCTTCTTATTTACTCTTTTATTATATAGCTTAAGGGTAAGAGTATAGCTAGTTTATAAATTATTATATTAAATCTAAGGCTTATCTTATTTTTTCTACTTCTATTACTTAACGTATTCCTTAGGGGCGTCTAGTAATATAGCGTCTTTAGTATCTTCCTTATTATCTAGGAGCTCTATAACTCTTAAAGTAATTTAAATAGAAGGGTTTTAAATTATAGGTAGGTTTACTATTTAGGGAGAGTAGTAATAATAAGTATTATAAGGTTCTATATAATACCCTCTAGCTTTCTCTCTTTCTATTATAGTAATATCTTTTACTAGGTTAATATACTAGTTCTTTAGCTTAAAGCTAAAGAACGTTATATTTATAAAGTTATATAATTAAGTAGTATCTTTTAATAAATTCGTAAAGCTAATAGATAGTTTAGGGTATATCTTATTATAACTAATAACTCTTATAACCTCCTCTAGAAGCTTTAGCTACTACCTTTCTACTAACTTACTTATAGTAACTATATAATATACAAAGATATCCTTATTAATTAGGATATACTTTAAAATCGTCTAACTATTAGTTAATTTATAGTAATAGCCTTTATTAATAATACCTATCTTAACCTTAGTACTTATATCTAGGGTATTAATAAAGTAGTAGGGCGATATATAGTAGTAGACCCTATTCTAGCTAGCCTTAAGATACTTAATATAGCTAATAACGATATAATTAATAGCGCTATAAAACTAGCAAGCCCCTATAGCCTAGAAAGGTATATACTATAGTAATCTATCTTATTAAAAGCCTCTATAGCCTCCTCTTACTCTACCTCTTCTAAATCCCTAGTATTACTAGTATCCTCCTTAGTAGTTCTTATATCTAGCTTATAAGTAAAAGTACTATTATTATTAGTATTAAGTTTATAAATAATCCTAAGATTATTATTTATAAGGTTTAGTAGCCTCTATAGTATTTAGATTAAAAGTATTATCTCCTTAGCTAGTAACTCTCTTAATAAGGGTTAAGATATCTATCTTATAATTAGCCCTATTAATATTTAGGGTCCTAAAGTTCTCTATAAGAGAGTTAATAATTAAGCTAGTAGTCTAAGCTATAGAGGGTTCCTTAGCTTTAGCCCCTACCTTATTAGTATTATCTTCGCAGGGACTTAAAGCGTTATTATTAGTTTAGGCTTAATAAGGCTAGATAACTATTAAAGTTCCTAGTAGGTAGTAGATTATTTAATTAAGGCGTCTTTTATTCTAACCTATTACTTTAAATAACCTTAGTAAGCTAGTAGCTAAGACTTTAGGCTATAGCCCTTATAACCCTCTCTAAAACATAGCGATAAGTAATATAAATAAGCTTAGCGTTAGTAAGGTCTAGGTCTCTATACTAAATAGCTCGCTATTAAAGCTATTAAATAGTAGTAATTAATACTATAACCTAAGAGGGCTTATTATCCTTAATATAAGATCCTATAACTAGGTTCTAAAGGTCCTTATTAAGATCTTAATAAGACTTCAGGTTTATAAATCCAAACTAGTATAGAAGTTTCTCCTTAGCTTCCTTCTAGGTCTTAGCTTTACTAATATAAGATTTTACTATATCTTAATAGTTACTAGAGCTATATATATAGACCTCGTTCTTTATATCTTTATTAGTCTTATAGTAAAGTTTAAAAGGCTCTTATAGTTAATAATAAAGTTAGAGATATTAGTACTAATAAACCTAGGCGCTCTAGTCGAATAGGGAGTTATTATTATAATAGTAGGACGTCTTATAAGGAGATTAGTAAGGGTTATAATATCCTAATTAGTATAACTTCCTTTAGGGGAATATAGAGTACTTAAAGGCGTTACTCCTATCCTAGAAGTAGGATTTATAGACCTATCTATATTATTATTAGAAGCCAGCTACCTTATAGTATAAGGTTATATCTTACTAAATAAAGCTCTTATAAATCTCTCTTTAGGCTATTTCCCCTTATTAGAAGAGGATCTAGTATCTAAGTTAGCTAAGGAAGAAGAGATATAATACTTATAGGTTTATAAATATTAAAGTTAATATTATATAATTAAAGTAATAGAGTATTATAGTTAATAAAGTAAAGTTATTATTATAATATCTTCTAAATAAAAAGATAAAATAAGTAGTTATAACTTTCTTTAAATAAAACGAAAAAGGAAATAGTATAAACTAAATAACTAAATAAATATAGGAAAGGTCTAGCAACCTCGATCTTATTACTCTAAGCTCTTATAGATCTACTTTAAGTCTTATTACTTAATATAGAAGGGTTTTCCTAATAACGCTCTTATTTTAGAAGAATTTATAGCTTCTCTATATTAGTATCTCTCTAAAGTTAGTATGTTACTCTTAATACTTAGGGCTATAATAATAAGGGGTTCGTTAGTCTCTAGTTACTAATCTAGTTAATCTCGCTATACCTATTAGCTTAGTAAGACTACTAATCTCTATATTAGTATTATATATAGCTATCTTAGCTATATTAGCTATAACTTGCTAGTTAAATAATAGTAGTTATAATAATATATAACGGGGTAAGGAAAGGAATATACTCGCTAGAACCTGCTAATAGTATAAAAAAAAGAGAAAGGGAGGATTTTAGGGTCTATATTATTCCTACCTTAATTCTATAAGAAAGCTTAGCTATTACTATTCCCTAAGAACTAAGGTAGGTTGCGAATATCTTCCTCTCTTTAAACTACGTTTTTATTATTATTTATATTATTATTATTCGTTACTTATAAATTTCTTAAGTTATTATTATATTTAAAGTAGATTAATTATATATATATATATTAATAGCGGGGATATATAGACGTAGTAAAGGTACCTAACTCTCTAAGAAGCTTATAAAGGCTATTAAAAAGAGCAAAAGAATCCGCCTCTAGGTACTATTAGAAAGGGCTAGAATTAATAGGAACTAGAAAGATAATAAATAATATAGCTCTACTTATAAATAAGTAAGAATATTAAGAGTAGGCTTAAAAGATATATAAAATAATTTATAAATCTAATTAAAAGAGATTATCTAAATTAGGCGCGGATTTACTAAAAAAATACTAAAAAACGAGGTATAGGGTTATTAAGATACTAATTATAATAATATATATACTCTCCTTAAGTCTACTACGCTCCTCTCTTCTACGCTCTACTCTATAGTCTTCCTATAACGGGTCCGTGCGCTAAGGGAGTTTTCTGAAAGTTGCGCAGCTAAGTCTATCTTATCCTATCCCACTATAAGTAGAATACTATAAGATACTAAATACCCTCTAGGTCAACTTATAAGAGCACCCCTCTTGATATAAATCCTAAATAGTTAGTTTTTATAATAATCTTATTTTCTAAATAAACCTAATAGAGTACTAGCTAGGTATTAAAAAGCTATTTAAGCTATAAGAAGACTTATTCTTAATTATCTCCTTACTAGAATATTATATTCTTCTTAGTAAGTAGTATAAATAGTTTAATAATATCCTTATATTCTAGTATAAATATACTATAATAGTTTATAAACCTTAGGAAGCTCTAAACCCCCTTTAGGGAGGTAGGGGGCAATTACTTAATAATTACCTAGAGTTTCTTCGGGTTATAGGAGAGACCCTCTCTTATTATTTTAATAAACCCTATATACTTAACCCTCTTAATTAAGAACTTATACTTTATAAAGTTAAAGTTTAAGCCTATATCTACTAGACTCTAGAAGACCTCCTAGACCTTCCTCTTATAATCTTCCCTTATTCTATTAGAGTAAATTAATATATTATTTATATAAGTAGTAGTAAAGTTATTATAGAAGGCTTATAGAGTACTATTAATATATTACTAGAAGCTAGTAGAGGTATTAGTTAAGCTAAATAAATAAACTACTTACTTAAATAGCTTATACTAGGTATAGAATATAGTTCTCTCTTAGTACTCCTCTACTACTTTTAACTTATAAAAGGCTATTATTAGATCTAGCTTAGTATATTATTTAGTTATACTTACCTAGCGTAATATCTTAGAGATTAGTAAGAGGGGGTAGTAGTTATTCTTAGTAATTATATTAAGGGCTTTATAGTTAATATAGAAGCGAATTCTCCTACTTAGCTTCCTTATAAAGAGTATTAGTACCCTAGTAAGTAAGCTACTAGCTTTAATAAACCCCTTATCTAAGAGGTCTTATAAGGTCTTTCCTAATACTAATAGCTCTTCTCTTAATATACTATAGAGGGGGCCCTAGGGGAGTAATAGCTCTCTCCTATTTAGTCCTAGTATAAGGTTAATCTAGTAGTCTACCCCTAGTTACCTAGGGGGTAATAAGTAAGCCTTATTAGGGTTAAATAGGTTAGTAAACTCCCTTAAGACCTAGCTTAGTAAATAGTATTATTAATCCTCCTTTAGTTTTAGGTTTAAAGCTTTCTTAATATTAACTAAGCTAATAGCTTATATTAGTACTTCTATAATACCCTCTTAATACTTATCCTATTATCTTACTAGGTATTAGTAGATTATAGAGAATAAGGGTATATTAAGGAACCTTATAGCCCTTATTTCCTTTATAAGGGGTATTTCTTCTTAGTCCTTTAGATATAGCCTAACTTATCCCCTCTTATAGTATACTTAGTAGGTTATAGCGTTATAAATACCCTAGCTCTACTCTATCTAGGGGCGCCCTAAGAGGATATTAGGGTCTAGGCTATTAACTATATATATAAAGATATACTAGGTATAACTACTTATTTCTAGGTTAAACACTACTATATTTAGCGCGTTACTTAGTAATAGTCTACTAAGTATATACCTTCTTATAAGTTAGTATCTCTTTTAAAAATATAGAAGGTAGAGGTATTAAGCTAGGGAAAGGTTAATTATTATATAGGTATTACTCCTAGTATCTACTAGGGTATAAGCTAGATATCCTCTATTAACTCTAACGTAAATAATAATAAGCTTATTATTAGCTAGTTATTCCTATTTATATTCTTCCTAACTTAATATATCCTCTTTAGTAAGCTCTAGAGCCTAATTTTACTCTAAAGTTAGTTTTTTTCTAACTCCTTATCTTCTTCTAAGGAGTTAGTTATTACTTAGTAGTTATTTATAACTTCGTAATATACTAATTCTTCTTTTAAAGTTTTTATTTCTATAACTTTAAGTAGCTAGGCCTCTTTATTAGAGTAGTACTAAGTAATATAACCTCTAGCTCTATCAGTATAATAAGTATAGGGGTCCCTTATACCCTTCTAAAGCTATTAGTATTATACTAGGGAGGTACCTAAGGAGGACCTAGAATTTTAATAGTTATAGCGCCTTACCTCTTTAACTTATAAGATATATATAGCTCTAGTTATATAGGTATCCCCCTTAGTACTTATAGTAGTAAGTCTCTAGTAGGTTACTAGGTAGTTATTAATAACCTTCTAGCGCTCTATCTTCTATATAATACTCTAGACCTTTAAGAGCTAGCTATTATAATTAGCTAGTAAGTTAATAGTAATTAGCTAATCCCTTAGCCTAGGGGTAAGAGAGGCTTTTAGAAGTAAGATCTAGACTTAACTAGGCTAGTTTATACTACTTATATTAGCTAGTATTTATTTAAATCTTAATAAGAAGGTTACTAGGGATTAATTCCCTTTCTACTAGAGGGTTTATAGTTAAGCTATAGCTTATAACTAGATATTTAAGTCCTTATATATCTAATCTAAGTAAGCTATAAAGTCCTTAAGGTTATATTTTCCCCCGCTCCCCCTAGCTCTATAGAAAGTAGAGACTATTTATTAAGCTATAATATTTAAATAGGAGTTAATAAGATACTATATCTCTATATCTATAGTATAGAATACCCTATTTATAGTAATCTTATACCTTATTTATTATACCTAAGTAATATATTCCTTTTACTTACTTAAGAACTTTAGGAATAGAGGTAGTAGCTTCTAGTATATTATACTAGGTATTACTAATACCTTACTACTAATACTTATAGGGGTTTATATAGCTATATATTAGCTATTCCCTTACTTAACCTCCTATAACTATTACTAGAGGGACTTTATTACTACTACTAAATTAGCTTATAATAGCTTATCTTAAGTTTTAGCTATATTACTATTAACTATCTTACTAACTATTAGAGAGTAGTACTCGACCTATTATTATTATTATAATAATAAGCTTAAATATATTAGGGGTTAAACCTAAGTTTATTTAATAAGAGGTTATTATAATACTATCTATTTAAGCTAAAGAGGAAAAGGGGAAGTTTTCCTCTCTAGTAGAGATTTCGCTAGTCTATAGGGAATAACTAGGTAGGCCCTAGGTAGGCCCTAGGTAGCTCCTTAAGGCGGTAAACCTAGGTAGAAGACTAGGTAGGCTTAACCCGGGCGTAGCCTGTAATATAGAGCTCCTTATATTACTTATATAATAACTTAGTTTACTTCTTAGCCTCCCTAGTAATATACTACTAATACCTAGCTATATCCTCTAAAGTAACTACCTAGTAGGTCTCTAGTTCTATAGAGATCTCTGCCTCCTTAGCCTTATACTTCTTAAGCATTATATTAATATTATTCTTTTTAGCCTAGAGAGCCTTCTTAACTATAAGTTAAGTAGTAAGGATCTCCTCCTAGATATTATTAGGAACTAATAGTAAAGCACTAAGGAGGTATTAGATAACTTACCTTATTCTTAATATATTATACTTAAATATTAAGCTTAGACTAGCCCTTGTTTATTAGGCGCTTAAGCTTATTAATAGCGCTTATTATATAATAAGTAAGCTATAGGGAGTTAGTAGCTAAAGACTAGAAAATAATAAGTAAAACCCATATTAATATAAGCTTTTCTATTACTTATTATAGTATAATACTTATATTTAATCGAAGTATTTGGAAATAAATAAATTAGTAATAAATTTAAAACCTGAAGCTAGTAAAGTACTAGATAAGTACTAAGTAAGTACTAGATAAGGACTAGGAGCTTACTATTACTCTTAAAATATAAAATTAAGCTTATAAAGAGCTTAAGCTTAGTATTTATATCCTTAGGCAGCTCCTACTTTACTTATACTAGGAGGTAGTAGTAATAAGAGTATACCTAGAGCTTACTTATTATAGGGATACTAATAGTATTTAGTATATTAGCGGGGTAGGGGGTAGTATTAGGAGCGTTAGTAGTAATAGAAGATATAATAATAGATTTCTTGTATAATAATTAAGATAAAGTTATTAATAGGGGAGTAGGAGGCTAATAATAAGTTATTAGTAATAGTATTAATATTATAAATCTAAAGAAGTAAAAAAGAGAGATTTTAATAGAGCGAAATTATAAATAGTATTTATATATTTTTAACTTAATATTAAAACTAGGCCTTTATATAGCTAAAAAGAGACTAATCTCTAGATTATTATATTATTTAGCTTTAGCTAACTTTATTGAATATAGGGAGGTATTAGATAACTACTAAATAACTACTAGTAACCCCCTATATTATAACAAAAACCTTCTTTATGCTTAGAGAGAGAACGTCTTTATTACTCCTATAAAGATATTAAAAATACAATAATAAGTAGAAAATATAATAATTTAGAGGGTAAATTTAAAATAATAGAAATAAGCTTAAATAATAATATATTTTAATATAGCCTCCTAGAGGAAAGAGTAATCCTTATAAGGGAATTTAGCTATAATTATTTAAATAACTACTAAGTAATCCTAGACTTATTAAATAAAGCTATAAGAGTAATTAGAATAAGGGATTAGCTTTATTACTAGCTTATTACTCCTCTAAGCTATAAAATCCCTTAATATCTAGGTATAAGAGCTATAAGAGTAGCTAGAGTAGAGAATAAATATTTTATTATTAGCTAATTACTCCTCTAAGTTATCTAGCTATTTAAAGAAGAGTTATATAATTAAAATAAGAGATATTAAATTCTAAACCTATAGAAATTAAAAATTATAAAGTCTTATAGGGAGGTATTTAATACCTTCTAGATAATTACTAAATAAACTAGTTTAAGAGTAAACTAGTTTAGAAGGGGGGGGGGGGGGTTATATTATAAGCTAGGATAATATTATAGGGAAAAGGGCTTAATAAGCTAAGTAGGGAAGTTTATAGGAGTTAGGAGATATAGAGAGGTATTAGGTAGCTATAGATAAGTCTTCTAGCCCTTATCTAGTAGACTAGAGGGGTAGAGAAGAATATTTAACCTTAGCTATACCTAACTATACTAACTCTATTACTCTGCACTGCACCCGTTTGTAATAGCTTTGTTGGGATTTCTACACGTGCTCTACAACGAGATATAATCGCAGCTAAGAAAACATCCTGTCTCGCCCGAGTTAGTAGCGCTGATTTGGGATCAGACAAGGGCAATAAAGGCTGGAAGTGATTTGCTGCTTTTTCTGCGTTCCATTCAGCTTGTCGGTGTGTCTCATTTTTGAACCCCTTGTAGCAGGACCTGAAAAATAGCTCTGGATGTCTTCCCAAGACATCGAATCCCTCGGCTCCCGTCTCGCATCCAGCCGCGTTTTTCCGGGGTAATTCTAGACTTTGCCTTTTCCCAAGGTAATGCTCAGTTATGCACCTTATCAACGCGAGCTCAGCCTCTTGAATCAAATCAGCAATTTTTGCTAGGTACCTCTCCATCTGAGAAGTCCGATCCATGATTAGGTAAACCTCCACAGCGATCGGACGCGAGACTCTCAAGTACACCCAAAGCTGTGTAGTTACTTACTTTTACTTTCTGGGGCTGCAGAAGCCATTCCTTGTGAATTTCGGCTTAAAGCAGCGGTTGATAATTGCAGATGAGAATATACGAGCACAGGCCCTGCCCAGAGCCTGAGTTAGAGTCTTAAATTGAGCGCAGCTCAAGCGGTTGTTGCAATAAGCGTTACCAATACTTAATTGTAGTAGCATTCGTAGAGTTATGATCATCTTCAAACACGCTTACTTTCCTGTGCCAAGGCCAAAGCCTCGGGTCGACCGCGCGGCAACATCACAAGGGCGGTAAAAGTAAGCACGCTTGCCTTCGGAGACGTGACCGACGCCGAACTCCGAGTGAGACTTTGTTGGGGTTGAAACATGGCTTGCTCATCATGCAGTAAGGGAGGAGTCCACGTCTGCAGGGAGAATTCCAACTGCAGAAGTATCTCAGAGGGACTATTAATGTTGGAAATTTGCTAGTGGCTTGCTGGTTTCATCTCGGATCCGCTCCCAGCGACGCGGCTAGTTCGGAGTAGGAGGATGGGTTTGGAAGCTGAGAAAAATGTATGTCTTCAACATACACCTTGAAGATCTCAGCTGAGGTTGAGGTCAAGGGAATGGTGGTTTCCCACATTGGTAGACGACGAAACAAGTTCCATACCTGTAGCTCTTCAGCAGCTGTGTTGTGCAATATCTAAAAGGGTTTCAAAAGTCTTCCCAAATGCTGATGTTTTTGAGGAAGTGAGGTGAAATTACATGTAAGCGTCGGATGCAGGCAAAACAACTCGCCTCTCAAGCAAGACGCCGACGTGGGCTCTCAACACCGATGGAAATTTTGAAGCCTTCAGGCGTGTTTCCACGCTTTATCATTCAAGCATGTCATGTTTTGTACACAGGGAGCGGCATGTGCCACAGAACATGGACTGGCCCATATGACTGGTAGCCCTAAGACAAACGTCATTCGACACGAGAGCTCTGATTCCAAGATCATCTAGCCAAACTTTTGTTGCGACTTCAGCTTAATCGTAGGTCTATGTAACGCTGATGAAACGTATTGTTAGGGAGCAGTTCAACTCCCAAAGTTCTTGGTCGCCAGCAAACACCACGGCGCAAGCAGCCAGATACACATAGTGCTCTTCGGCAATGAAGAAATGAGTCCGATAGGAAAGCACTTGACCTTATGATCCAGACCAGTTTTAATCTCGGCTGCGATACCCCTAGCCAAGAGATCCTAAGACATACAACCAAGCCTTGGCAATTGATGAGCCTTGCCGCAGAAGCATTTGGCATCGCGATAGGCAGTGTGATCTGAGCCCAAAAGAGCTGTTTGCCGTCAAGTCTTAATGCCAGCCGCAAATACTCCACGACTTTTCGGCGCCATCTAAGCACCAGCAAGGGATACGTGCGTCAGTCGTCTCAGCTCGACATCAATTTCTCTATTGGAACCCTTGGCCGCGACTAGCGCCATCCAATGTTGTGTCACCCCACTTCTTGCCTCCATGATGTCCCGACCATTTGTACACAGCATGGCAGTGCCCGTACAAGAAGTTGTATCCCAGTTCACAACGTAGTATCTCCGAGACATACCAGCTTCAATCTAGAGTAGCAAAAAGATGACGGGATGTTTTCTACACCGGCTAGTGAACTTGCTTTTCTCATTCCATCCCCGCCCCCTATGTTCCCTCTTCACCTGCTCACACATTCACATACTTTTCGACCTAAAGCCCGGAACAGTCTCCGTTATCTGCAAGGCATCGGGCCAAGATCTCCACGTCTCCGCGATTAAGCGAAGGAGGGATGTAATCCGTCGAAGCCGGCGTCTGATGAATCGTTCTCATAACCGATGATCAGATTTATCACGGAGACTAGAAGGGAGTCTGAGACAACGACTGACATGTTTAATACCTTCTTCTCGGCGTCTTAGTTCATCTTTATATTATCATGTCAGGAGCTATGCTGCTGGCTGGAGAAATTCCAAGCTGAGAGCTTGCCATCGTTCATTGGCTCAGAGAACGAATACGACAGCGAAACGACGACGAAGCGATTGGCCATTTAACTGCGCCTGCCATACCGCCCATCAGATGGCTCTTTATGACGACTCGGATATTCTTCTGGGGGAAAAGGGTTTCTAGAGAATAGTCTATCTGGATGTCGGAATCCAACTACTTTCAGTCGTTGTTTCGCAAGATTGCAAAGATGTCGTCCAGTCATTCTTTCGACAAACGTTGCGGCGAAATTGACGAGTCTTCTCTAGTAAACTCATCTTGGTGGGATACCGTCCTGAGGCGGGAGCAGGATTCCGCGCACGACTCCCCACACGTCGAGATCCCTGGTAGCTCTTCCGACCTTTCCAATTACGACAACCCTTTCAACGGCCCAACAAACCACTTTTTTCCCACAGAATCCACGGTCAAAGAGCCTACGCTAGATCTCAATATCAAGCAAGCTACGAAATCCCAGCTTGAGAGGTTTTTGGCAGTTCACTGGGACCAGCAAGAATGGCTTCCCCTCCAATGGCAGGATTCATCAAGCACGTGCAGAACAGTCTTGGCTCAACTCGCATTAGCAACCAAGCTTTGGATCCGACATCGACCGCACTTCCCATTGAACTGTCTGTGGTACCAGGATGAGGATCCTGATGCGTGCGGCGCCTTCGTCCGCGCTATTTATCATCGCCGGCATGGAAGTGTCCCGTTGCT
Source organism: Colletotrichum ledebouriae (assembly GCA_036785755.1). Lineage (NCBI taxonomy): Eukaryota > Fungi > Ascomycota > Sordariomycetes > Glomerellales > Glomerellaceae > Colletotrichum > Colletotrichum ledebouriae. The sequence continues at coordinate 13,424 of JAVHLU010001815.1, forward strand.
CACCGTCGACAATGCGAAACGTGCCGTGCAGATGTTGAGACAACAATTTGGACACAAATCGAAGCTTCTACCCTCTGCAAGACGATATCTAGACGATGCAGAGGGTTCTGGCGGTTTATTACCAACCCAAGGCCCTTCATCGAGACACATCGGATACAGCCAATATAGCTCTGCACCTTACGCTTACGGGGCAATTTCAAGTGCAGGAGATGCTTGGAAAAGCCCGCAACCAGGAACTCAAGGGGTCGACTCAACGCTTGAAGGGTCATCTCGGACGGGATACTTCGTCTGCCGAGAAGCCACGCCATCGAGGAGTCGGCATTGATGGAATGGCATCGGTCACAAACATAGTAAAGCAAGATACAATTGAACTCAAGGCAGGGATGTTTTGGGGACGTAGGTGCACTTCGAAGATCAAACAATTCAAGTAACTCCGACCTTCCAACAGAAAACGTACCTGAGAAATAGATAAATTGAACTTGAGCATCTGCCTAATAGTGTTCAAACGATCATTGGGATGAACATGAGGTAATCGAATTCCCATGATTTATTTGTGTGCGGCCAGGATAAAGTCTCATTTCAACGTAGACTCTCGGCGAAGTGCAATGAGTATCACAGCATCTCGAAATCTCTCCTGGTCATCATGTCTACGTTCTTTTCCTTGTGCTAAAGTGGCTCGTAATGATTGTGATGTGGTCAAAGCAATCGCTCCGCCCACTGCAAGATTCCCACGCAGCGGAAGCAACCATTGCCATCAGCATCTCGAACCGTGAGAAGTCTTCCAAAGGTCTCATATTCAGGTTTACAGTAGATCTGCGATGTCTTTGCCACCTTGCTCCATCAAGTACAAGTCCTCTTCCTCTTGCTCCACGACAATCCGACCCTCCCTCATTTTGAGAGCGTACCGCAACACCCGCTCGATCCACTCTCGCGCCACTTTGCCGAACTTGACCATGTCGTTCGTATTAATCATGGGTACATCCAGGTTCTGTTGCAAGATTTGGAGAAACCCGCGGTAGTTTTCTGGTGTGGTGAAATCATTGTAGGAAGTCGCGGCGTGGAGGTCGTTTGTGAGACCGGCGGCAGCCGCTCGAGCGTCGTACCGTACACGCATGCGTTGGGCCCATCGAGCGTTCTCGAGCTCTTCTGCAAGCTCAACGGATCGACAGGAAGACTCTCGATTGTGTATGTACGCATTAAGATCCGCGTTGCTGATCCAGTTTTCTTCGGGGTTTTCCCGCCATCTTTGAATGAATTTGCGGGGGATGGTGTCCATGGTTCCTGTTGGTGTTGAATGGTGTATTTGGTTGAAAGACGGAACAAATTTGTCAACTTCTTATTTTCAGATGTTTGCCTTTAATGAAATGGAAATACTGGTGTTGTGGAGTGAGAAAATCACGGCAGGGGTTTGTTGATAATGAAACCTGACCTTATTTGTAGATTTCAGGGTGATGGTCGTAATTTGCCCTGGGCTGCTGTTCAGAGGAATATTCTTGCGTACCAAGGAAGGCGCGGGAAATTCCCACGTAAAGCTCCTTCCTAAGGCTTTCCGCCTCTCTTTGCGCTTCATTTCGAACGCAGCTGTTGTCATGAGTTCGCCTAAGCATCAACAAAAGGAATTAACGAAATAAAATGCTAATTAGTGGAAACACACACTCTACATTGAACTCTAAACTATTGAGGACATTTATATATCTTGGAAACAGCTAGTTAGGTAAATAGTTGAGGTCTTACTCAAGCAGCTAGAAATAAGTAGGAAAGGATAAGGCAAGTGTGTATACTATTAGAAGACTTAGTTTGAGAAATAGAACTTAACTGTGTTCACGCATCTGATTTGGTACCATTTGAATATTGCCGCTGATAACCTTGTCGCTGTCCACCCTCTGCGGTCTTCTGTTTATTAACCGGAAATCCGCCCTGGCCCATAGACCTTGAAAGGAAACACCAGGATGGAAGATGCTAAGAGCGATGACGGCAATAGCGACTATGGCTCCCTCCAAAACCAGAAAAGCAACTTCGTCATTGGCAAGATCACTGTCCAATCCCATGCTGAGCTCCGCGAGACGGTAGCAGGTACGGATGAATACGCGGAGAGTTGATATAGCGAGAACTAACAGCGAGAGGAAAATAGAGTTCACGGTTAGTAAGTCCAACAGATTTTCAAGAGGCATAATAGTACACCGGACTGAGAAGGCGAAACGCTTACCAACGATGAAGACACGAAATCTTTTCGTGCAGCGTAAATGTAGAAAATCACCGTCGACGTCCTTGGACGTGGTATTTCGGTTCTTCCATACTGAACAGGCGTAGTCGGACGCCAGGGGGGTAAATGCAAGCATGCCGGCGACGTGAAAGGCTAGACCGGCGCGCAGGACTCCAAGGCCAGCGTCAAACGTGTCCTGGTTCAGCGGATCACTGCCGGCCACGAGACCGCCGCCGGCAGCCTGTAGTGCCAAAGCGACAAAGTCACACAGGATGAACGTGATGGTGTAGCGAATGCCGAAATAGAGTTGAGGAAGCGCTGCGGCGGCGTATACTGCGAGGAAGAAAGCGCTCCCAGGCAGATTATACAGAGCCGTCATTTTTTGACTGGTGTCAAACGTGGTTAACGTGATGAAAGTATGCTTGGAAATGTATTATTAAAGGTTAAAACATAAAATCGGTCGTAAGAAAGGGCATAATACAAGAGAGGGCCGTCAGGTAAAGGGAAGGCATGGTATAAGTCAGGAAGCTGGCTAACAGAGGGCAGTATTGCAATATACCATATAGGTCAAGACATGTCTTTAGAGGGGCTTATGCATCAAAACTCCTCCTATTGTAGGCATGGGTTGTTATTGGCTAATAGACGAAACGGCCAATCAAAACCCTGGTTTCAACGGCTTTCAACGATGACATGACAGTGTCTTACGTGGCGCGGGATGTGCAGTGTGTGTCGTATTTGCAAACAAAGCCCGGCGCGGCGGCATCTTACTTAGTAGTGATTTCCCTTCCTTCCGATGATCAATATCTCCAAGGGATAGAGACAGCCGAACGACCCTGCAACAAAGACGACGACGACAAGAAACACCGCCTCTCCTTGCGCACACTAGCAGCATCCAGTACCCTCCATCATGATGCCATGAAACGGATTTCACGACATAAACGATCCACCAATGGCTGCGGTGCATGCCGGTTCGTCATTTCCCAAGGTCTTGGTGAAAGAGGAGATAGCTAACCCCGGACTGGTCCACGGAACCAAAGAGTACGGCACATCAGGTGCGACGAGTCGCGGCCCAGTTGCAATCAATGTACCAAGACTGGGCGCTCCTGTGACGGCTATCGACCCAGCGGCAGTAGATTGGCCACCCTACCCAAGAGGGCTCTGGCCCCTTTGCATCTCCTGGGCCAGGCGTCTCTGTCGTCGTCACCGGTCCAACTCGGCGCACCGGCACAACGCGCGCTGCATTATTATAGAGTGAATACGGCGAAGCAACTGTCTGGCTACTTGGACGACGAGTTTTGGACTACGTCAGTGGTCCGGATTGGAGACCGAGACCAGTGCGTCAGTTACGCCTTGGTCGCCCTCGCCTCCCTCCATGAACATTTTAACGCCGAGGCGACCGGGGGGCCCCCTATGACGGCCGGAGACCCCGAGGCCGCATGCCGCCTCGGGAGACCGGAGATGTGGTCCATCTCTATGCGCCATGCCCTGTCCTACTACAACGAGGCGGTCCGTCGCCTCCATGCGCAAATCTCTACCGGCGCCGGCGGCGAGATCGAGACGACGTTGCTCTGCTGTCTCCTCCTCGCCGCCTTCGAGCTGCTCCGGGGCTACCACAAGGAGGCCCAGGTCCACCTCGACGGCAGCGCAGGCCGCTCCAGACGTGGCAGGATAGGCAAAACGGCAGCCGTGGCGGATCCTTATGGTCACCCCGGGGCTACTTCATCCGCGAGAAGCTGAGCCCCTTGTTCTATCGCATGGCGTTGCAGGCCAGCCTGTTTGGCCACGTACAGCCAACGCCTTCGTCGTCGTCTAAACACGGAGGAGAGGGCGCCGCATTGGTGGCCTTCATCGGCGACACCCACGACAGCAACAAGAATAGGACCGCTTACGACGATGCCGGAATGCGCATCGCCAGCCCAACAGAGGCTCGCGACACGCTGTACCGGCTGATCTGACATTTATACCTGTTGCCCGAGGGCCGAAACCATCTCCTCAAAGGCGCCCGAACAAAGCGGGCGAAGGCCAAGGGCCAGGACAACTTCATCAGAGGGCTGCACCAGTGGCAAGACACTCTCGCCGAGTACCTCGAGAGGGTGTCCGCCGGCGGCGCCAGCTCCACCATGCTGAAGCTGCTTTACGCTGCGACGCGCGTCATCATTCCCACCTTCACGTCGGAAGACCAGATGGCCTTCGACAACTTTGCCACGCAGTTCCGCGAGATGACGGACCTGGCCGAGGCCTTGCTGTTCCCAGCCTCGCCCCAGCCTCCGCCCTCAGCGTGCCGCGACGTCCCGTGCTTCTTCTCCCTGGACATGGGCGTGCTGCATCTACTGTACCACGTGGTAATCCTGTGCCGCGTGAGGGCCACGCGAAACCGGGCACTCGCGCTGCTGCGGCGCGCCCAGGCTCGGCGCGAGGGCGTGTGGGACGGTGCGGCGACGGCGCTGGTGGCCGGGCGCGTCGTCGCCCTTGAGGAGCAGGCGTCGCGGCGGCGGCGGCAGCTCCTTCATCCCGGAGTCGGCGCGCGTGTGTTCGGTCAGGGCCGAGACCGATCTGGAAATCCGCAAGGTTGTGCTGCGGTGTGGGTGACAGCGGGACACGTGGTGCAGTGAGGAGCTGTTAACATGGTGATCTGTCTAGGCAAGGTACTTAGCAACCTATCATGGCCCTGTAATAGCTAGCACATATTATCTCACAAACTGGCTGAGAAGCATTAGAAATGGAGCTGGAGTCTGGCCCCTCGTCGTAATATTCAAAAGGTACTCTGTCCACACAATGTGAGCCAAGGGGGAGATCGAGCGTTCTCGCTTCCCTGAACAAACATACATGTAAAACCAATTCTCCGCGTGACTCATAGAAGCGACATGCGTCGTGGCTGTGTAATTACGGTACTAAACACATGCCCTCTCCGCCTCTCTTCACGACCGCTCCAGAGCTTTCAGCTTTGTTCACACGTTATGAGCGTTGATGATGACAAGACTCGAATGGGGTTTTGATCACGGCCTTTCACACGACTACTGGCTGAGTACACAAGTCTATCTGTCAGTATAGGGGTACTTAATTCAACATATGTTGCTACAGCGCCAATATTCTTCCTTCTAGTTCCTGCTGCTGCTGCTGTAGTTGTGGCTATGGTTGTTGTTGTTGTTGTTGTTGTTGTTGTTGTTGTTGTAGAGCGGCCTTCTCTATCACGAGCCAGGATAATGTCGCAGGGGAAAGGGCTTAGCAGGCTAAGTTAGAGAAGTCCATAGGAGTTAGGAGCTATAGGGAGGTACTAGGTAACCCCTAGATAAGTCCTCTAGCCCTTATTTAATAATTAGAGGGCTAGAGAAGAATATTTAACCTTAGATATACCTAACTATACTAACTCTATTACTCTATATTATACTAATTTATAATATATTCTTTTCTCTTACTTATATTAATAGGGGTATAGACTATTAGAGTAATATAGTATATAATAATATAATACCTACTTATAGGTCTACTAGGGAGATAAACATAATATTACTATTAGGATCCCCTACTAGCTAAGAGTAATTAAATAGCTAAATATAAGATAAGATACTTATTAAATAAAATAGTAATAAAAGTACTAATAGAGGACTAGGTAGTTAATTAATAGAAGCTAAATTAGATTAGCTTATTAAAGAGGAAGAAAAGAAGGGGTAGCTAAAGTATAAATAGGAATATCTTAAGGCTTTAAGAGCTAGCTAACTCTTAACCCTAGTAAGTAACCCTATTACTTATTAAGTAGTTATTAGTAATAAATTAAAGAAGTACTAATTAGAGCTCTAGGGGAAGTATCTTCTAATACTTAAGGATAAAAGGGGTACCTAGACTAACTTTAATTAATTTATATTTAATCTTAACGCGTAGTTTAAGATAAATAAGATTATATTAAACCTTAAAAAGGTATTATTTACTACTAGGTATATAGAGGGGCTAGTAATAAAGTAATAGACGTTATACCTCTCTATTAAATATAGTAATAAGGTAAAAGATATTACTTAGGTAGTAATAAAGGACTAATTAGCTAATAGTATAGCTAATATAAGGTCTAGGACCCTTAGTATATAACCTAGCTTAAATAGGCCTACTAGCGACTAGGATAGTTATACTAGAGCTTTATTAACTATTATAAGGGGATTAAGGCGGAGAGACCTTACTAATAACTAGAGGAGATCTAGGTAGCTAGTATAGTAGCTAGGCTAGACCCTAAGTTTTAATACTATATTATAGCAAATAGGTTACTAAAATCGCAGCTTAACCTTAATACTAAGGCTAGAAATACTAAACTTATAGTTAATATATAGATATATAAGATACTAGTAAGGGACTAGGGGGCTAATAATAAGGGGTAATAACTAGACGGCTAACCTATTAACCTAGAGGGACTAACTAAGGCCTTAAAAGGGTAAACTTACTTAGACTATAGTAATACTAATACCTACTAGGAGGATACTAAGGACTAGGATACTAAGAAGGAGATTATCTATTATAGTTATAAGAAAAAGGGCAATATTACGCTAAGGTACTTATATTATAAGAAGTATAGCTACCCCCGCTATAAAGAGAAACCTTACCCTAGTAAATAACTAGAGGAGGACTAGGTAGTAATATATATAATTTAATAGGGTAGTAACTAGCTATATTATATTAAAGCGATAATATAGGTCTAAGTTATAGGTAGCTAGAAGACTAGTACTATGCTTATTAATTATAGAGCTAATAAGAATATTATAAACTAGAGGATTATAACTAATACCTAACTAGAGGCTAATAAGGTAGAATCTATTAGGGGAATATAGGTATCTAAGGGACCTAACTATAGTATATAGAAATTAGTAACCTAAATAACTAATAATATAGGTATTTAGCGGCTAGCTTTATACGATTTTAGGGTTAGTAATAATAATAATTATAACGCTATCCTAGGGATCCCTTAGTATATAGCAGAGTACCCTAACCTTAATTAGAGGGAGTTAGGCTAGACCTTTCCCCTATATAAGAAGAGTATCTATCTTATTATAACTATAAAGGAACTTAGGCGTATTAAGAATAAAGCGAGAGTAGTACTTATAAGGGTACTATAAGTTAACTATATATTAACTACTAATTACTAGGAGGATACCTAAGACCCTAAGGATATTAAGGGGATTAAAATAAATATCCTACTAAAGTACTAGGACTTTAATAAAGTATTTAATATTAACTTAGTAAGAACTACGCTAGAGTTTAGAACTACTAGGAGCTACCCTATTAACCTAGAGCCTAGAACTAAACCCCTATTTAGACCTATTTACCTATAAGCTAAAAAGGAGTTAGAAGAGTTAAGGGATTATATTTATAAAGCCTTATAAAAGGGATAAATTTACTTATTAATAAGCCTAGTAGGAGTACTAATCCTATTTATCCTAAAGAAGGGAGGTAAGCTAAGGTTATATATAAACTACTAGGAGCTTAACTAAGTAACTACTAAGAACTATACTCCCCTCCCTCTAATTAATAAGATCCTTAACTAGCTCTCTAGAGCTAAGTATTTTACTAAGCTTAACCTTAAGGATATATATTACTAAGTAAGGATCTAGGAGGGAAATAAGTAGAAGATAGTATTCTATATATAATATAGCTACTATAAATATTATATTATACTATTTAGGCTTATTAATATACCCGCTACCTTCTAGACGTTTATTAAGCTCGGAATTACGCCGCAGCCCCTTTATAAAAAGACTATAATAAATTCACCTAGTTCGCAGGTATAATTCGGGAAATACTATATAGGTATTTTAACCTATACCCTCTACTAGTTAAGGAAAATAATATAGGAACCCTATATATTCCTATTACTCGCAAGCAAACCCTCGTATAAAGTTAGACGCGCGCCGCACTAGGGCTAATTATATCAGAGCCGAACGGGCTACTAAGGCTCTTATAGCCTAGAAACGCCCTCGCTAAACCTTCTAGTAAGGTGTTATAAAAGCTACTATATAAGATAACTTCTTAACCTAAAAAGTTAACCTTCTAGTAAGGTACTAAAGGTACTACGAACGCTACTATATAAGAGGTAACTCCTTAACTAAAGAGGTCTTTCCTAAGAGGTTCTTATAGCTAGAAGCATAAGAAGCTCTACTACTATAAGCAGGGCCTTATACCTCTCCCTCTTCCTTATCCCTTAACTATATTAGTACTAGACCCTATATATAAAAACGCTAAGCCCGCGCGAGGTACGCCCTTTAATACTAATAACGCGCGAGAGCTCGCTAGAGAGTTTAGTATTAATATAATTAATAAAACCCGCTCCTTCTTTAACTACTCCGTTATATATAGAGAGCGTATTATTAGTATAGCCCTTAAGAGGGCTCCTATTAATACCCTTAGAGGGGATACTCGCTATTATATTATAGCTAAGTAAGTAGACTTAGTAATAGAAGCTAAGTAAGTTATTATATACCCTATAGAGTAGCCCTTCTTCGAGCAGGTCCTCTATATTATTAAGGCAGAGGTAGCCTAAGCCCCTTAGGGCTTAAATATTAGTAAGTATAGCTTATGCTAACTATTTTAATATAGATAGAGCGTTACTAATAACGGTATAGTAAAGATAGTAACGACTTCTAGCGGATAAAGCGGTAATAGAGGCAGTATTAGCGGCGCGGGTAGTGCGCGAGAGGAAAAGTTAATAGTTTTATAGTCTATTAAATAATTAAAAACTATGTTATTATCGATATAAAGTTAAAGATCGTGAGGCTATCTAGTGTAATAGGTATATATAAGTGCGGCTATAGTTAGGAAAGTTATAATCACGTGACCGAAGGCTATATATTATTAGGAGGCGCGGAGTTAGAAGGTCTATTGCACTTAAGCAGGTAAAATCACTATATAGTGGCTAGAGGCCTCTAGACGTTTATTGATAAGTTACTTATAAGCCTAGTTAATATTATTTATATTATATATTTAGATAATATCTTAATGTTTACTAACGATATAGACTCCTATATAGAGGCTATAAGATAAATACTTATATAATTAGAAGCTAATAGTCTCTATATAAACCCTAATAAGTATATATTTTATAAGGAGGAGATTAAATTCCTTAGGTTTATAGTCTTAGTAAATAGAGTTACTATAGAATATAAGAGAGTCTAGGTAATAGCTAAGTAGCTAGTACTTATTATAATATAAGAGATTTAGTAGTTTCTAGGATTTATAGGGTTCTATACGAGATTTGTTAAGAACTACTCTAAAATTTATAGCCTACTTATTAACTAACTTATTAATATTATTAAGGGATAGCTAGTAATAACTAGGGAAATACTAGTTACTTTTTATTAGCTCTACGCTTTATTTATAGAAGTACTTATATTATATTACTTTAATCCTATACTCCTAATTTAAGTTAAAACTAATATATTAGACTTTATAATAGGGGTAATACTAAGCTAGTTAGTAAGGGATATATAGAGACTAGTAGTATTTATATCTTAGAAGCTTAAGGGTATGTAATTATAATATAATATACTAGAGGTAGAACTACTAGCTATTAGAGAGGTAGTAGTAAGGTAGTAGTACTACTTACTTTACTCCTAGTATTATATCCGATTTATTACTAACTACCTAGGTTATTAATACCTCGCTAATAAAAAGATACTTAGTAGCTACTATACTTAGCTATTATAAGATCTATTAATATTTAACTTTAAAATTAAATACTAGCTAGGTTATTATAACCTAGCTAATAGTTTATTATAGAGACCTAACTATACCCTAGAGGATATAGAGATTAATAAAGCTAAGAACTCGCTCCTATAAGACTTCTTGTAATATTTTAATAATACTACTATCTAGAGGGTAGGTACTAAGTAATAATAAGGCGCCTAACTACTAAATACCTCCTTAGAATAACTTATACCCTCGCTCTAGGAATAAGTTAAGAAAGCTTAATAAAAGGACTTCTTTTATATTAATAAGGAGTAGGAATAACGAGGTATAAAGTAGTTATTAGATAACTCTAGTATCCTAAGATATTAAGAGGGCTTATATATCCCTAATAACTACCTACTTTAGAATAAAGTCCTTAGAGTATTCTATAATAAACTATCTAGAGGTTACTAAGGGGTTACTAAGATATTAAAGAGGATTAGAAAATCGTTTTTCTAGAACATATAGAAGACTAATATAAAGGAATATATTAGGATATATATAATATACTAGTATATAAAACTAAGATACTACCTCCTATATAGTAAACTTATACCCCTACTAATACCTACTAAGCCCTTTAAGTAAATATTAATCGACTTTATTACTAAATTACTATTATTACTTATAACTAAAAATAAGCCTTATAATAGTATTCTCGTTATTATTAACCGATTTATAAAATACTTCCTATATATCCCTACTAGGGAGTTACTTACTACTAATAGGTTAGCTACGCTACTAACTAAATATATCTTCCTCTTATTCAGGCTCCTAAGAGCTATTATATCTAATCGGGGATTACTATTTACTAGTAAATTCTAGTCTAACGTATACTACCTACTAGTTATTAAGAAGAAAATTAATACTACTTTTTATCCCTAAACTAATAGCTAAATAGAACGCTAGAACTAGAGTATTAAGCACCTTTTAAGGACTTTCTATAATATTAACTAGGATAACTAGGTAATAGAGCTCGACCTAGCCTAATTTATTTATTATAACTCCTATTATAAAGCTACTAAGATATTACCTGCTAAACTACTAATAGGATATTCCCCTTATAGACCTAATAACGTTAAACCTTAGTTAAAGGTTTTAATCCTAGTAGTATATAAGAGAATTTATAGCTTACTTACCTAGAAGCTAGCTATTATTAACTTACTTTAGAAGTATAATAAAATATATAATAAGTTCTATTGAGTTCGGAATTACGCCGCAGCCCCTTCGCAAAAAGACTATAACAAATTCACCTAGCTTGTAAGTATAATTTAGGAAATACTATATAGGTATTTTAACCTATACCCTCTACTAGTAAAGGAAAATAATATAAGAACCCTATATATTCCTACTGCTTATAAGTAAACCCTCGTATAAAGTTAGATATACGCCGCACTAGGGCTAATTATATTAGAGCTAAATAGGCTACTAAGGCTCTTATAGTAACGCCCTCGCTAAACCTTCTTATAAGGTGCTATAAAAGCTACTATATAAGATAACTCCTTAACCTAAAAGGTCGACCTTCTAGTAAGGTACTAAAGGTACTATAAACGCTACTATATAAGAGGTAACTCCTTAACTAAAGAGGTCTTTC
>JAVHLU010001816.1:0-24919 GCA_036785755.1 Colletotrichum ledebouriae
TTATCTTATATAGTAGCTTTTATAGCACCTTACTAGAAGGTTTAGCGAGGGTATTACTACGAGAGCCTTAGTAGCCCGTTTAGCTCTAATATAATTAGCCCTAGTGCGGCGCGCGTCCGACTTTATAATATTTAGAGGGTTTGCTTATAAGTAGTAGGAATATATAGGGTTCTTATATTATTTTCTTTAACTAGTAGAGGGTATAGGTTAAAATACCTATATAATATTTCCCGAATTATACCTACGAACTAGGTAAATATATTATAGTCTTTTTATAAAGGGGCTATAGCGTAATTCCGAGCTCAATAGTAAATAGACTAATAAAAGCGCTTATACTAATATAATTTAACGTATTTTATCATTAGCTAAAGATCAGTAACTAATATATATAATTAGAAGCGAATTATATATAGGACCTAGAGGAAGAAGATAATATAAAGTATAAGAAAGCAATAGAAACCTATATAGAGAATAAGACGGACCCTAGTAGAGTTTAGGAATAGCCTTATAGAAGCTAGTAATCCCTAAGGGGGTATATTAGATTATAAGGTACGCAACGTGCGCTACGAGTTTAGCGCTATATTAGCCCAGCTCTATAACGAGCCCGCGCAGCCCGGGTATACTAATTATAACTAGGGTGCGCGCTGGATAAGGGGCTAGGACGCGCCTAAATAAGGGCCTATATATAGAAGTTATATGTATATAATACTAATACTAATATATATATAATTTATACCTAATGTAATAGGAACGCTAGTATTCTAAAATTATATAATATAGGGTGCTAAAGTAACTAAACATTAATATATAACTATGTTAAAAACTCTACATATAGATCTAGGTAGAATTTATACCTCAAACTAGCTGATTTAAATACTACCTAATTTAGCTAGACTTTACGCTACCTTTACATATATACTGCGCAGTATTATATATACTAAGGGGGTTAATTTAAAACACCCCTTTAGTTCTAATATAATATACTATAACTAACTTCTCAAATTAATACTAAATTACTTAAACTCAATATATTTAAAGTTATTTAATACTTTATTTAATGATTTTGTATACTCATATATACCTATATATACAAGCGCTTAATATTACTTATAGTAATCCCTTATATTATATCTTTATATTCTTAGGTTTATTAATTAGTAAGTAATCTAGGAGGTTAGCTCCAATTTCCTTAATAATAATGCTTATAAGAGTATAGTTAAAGGTATTTATAATATGCTAGGGATTATTCTTTTATTGTTATCCTCTGTTATTATTCTTATAATATTATAAAGTTATTTCAATAGTAGTTAAATAACTTAAGATATTACTAACCCTTCTCTTTATTTGTTATTCTCTTGTTTATGAGCTTTTTTACTTAAAGCTTTATAATAATAAGAAGGTCTTAGGAGACTTAATTTACTAAAGAGGAGAGGTTTCTAAGGAGTTAGATATCTTCCTTTTTATAACTAATAGCTAAATTAATCCCTTATTATAATACTATAAGAAGGATTTCAATTATTAATATATAGGTATTATAATTATAAGAGTATAGCTATAGGCCTAAACTAGGAAGGGCTAGAATGCTAAAACGTAGGTGTCCGTTATTGTATTGAACTATTGCTTAACCTTCTAAGTCCATAGCTTGCAGAGTCTTCCTAAGAGTGCATATATCCGCCGCTAATTCGCCGACGTTTTGCTGATAGCGTGGCTCTGCACCCTGCACCCGCTATTGTTCCTTAAAATAATATTCTCTATTTATCCCTACTTCTTATTAAGGTATTTTAATAAAGTATTCTTATTAATAATAAGGTATTATTACTATTACCTTTTAGAAGCTTTACTAGCTTAGAAGAGGGGTTATAATATATTATAATAAAGTAAAGAGAGCTAGAGTTATTTACATTTAGAGGGCTTATTTAGCTATATAATCTTCTACTTTGTATACTAATAATAACTTAGTATAATATTTAACTAGTAGATATAATTTCCTAGTAAAAGCTCTAATTTCATTGACTAAGTAAGTAAGCTAATTATACCTTAGATATAAGGTATTTCTTTTAGGTTATAGCTTTAGAGGTATATAATACTTATTAGATAACTTACTACTATTTACCTTCATACTATTTAATAAGAGTTATTATATTTATAAGAATACTCTAGGTATATCTTAATAGTTTCTATTATAATCTTATAAAGATTAAATAAACTTTAATAAATAACTATGGTATATATAGTTCTATATCTAAATAATATATCTTTAATAACATACTAATAACTATAAAATATAAAATAGTATTGATAATAAAATTTCCTTTGGGAAGTATATACCTTAAAAATCTATATAAGTTCTAATAATATTAATAACCTTATATATATATATATATATTTATAATACTTATATTTATAATACTTATATTTATAGCTATAAATATATAAAATAGGTGTGCACGGACCACTTGGTAATCTAAGCGCGATTCTACTAAATAAGCTTAATAATTAGCTATTTAGTAGCTATATTTTAGAATATCTTACCCCTTACTTACTAAGGGCATAATCTATAACTTAGAAATAGTATTAAGAATATTAACGATTTCTTACTTAATTTATCCTAATAAAAATACCTCCTTATACTTAAATTTATTAGCTTTTATTATAATCAAAACTAGCCTATTAATATCTATTATTTAGGCTGCTTTTCTATTCCTTTTACTACCTGTATACCTATTCTTATAGGTTATGAGCCTAGCTTAAACCTTTTTAAAAGTATCCTACTAATCCAGCCTCCTTAATACTATAATAAAAACCTTAAGCCTATTCTCTTCCTTAAAGCTACCTATTTAGGGTATTTCTTTAAGAGATATAGCCCCTATATACCCTATATTAAATTAGAAATACTAGCTAATCTAGTTTACTAATTTAAAGATTAATACCTCTTATAAGAGGCTATTTAGAACCCCGAACTATTTAACTATATTACTATTAATGTTACTACTTTAAAACGAGATAATATAATAAGTAAGCTATTTAACCTTGCTTTACTTAGTTATATCTTCGAACTATCTCTAAGCTTTTATAGGTCTTAGTTTACTCATATCTATACTACTATATAATCGAGGCCTAACATAGGCTATATACTAGCGGTTATTTTAACTGTAGAAGAGCCTACTTAGCCCTCTTCTATAGAAGAGTCTTGGCCTCTAGCCACTGCATAGTGATTTTACCTACTTAAGTGCAATAGACCTTCTAACTCCGCGCCTCCTTATAATATATAGCCTTCGGTCACGTGATCTTACTAACTACCTCTCCTAACTATAGCTATACCTATAGCCTCACGATCTTTAACTTTAATTTAATAATAATCTAGTTTTTACTTATTTAAACTATAAAACTATTAACTTATCCTCTCGCGCACTACTTATATACTACCCGCGCTACTAATACGACCTCTATTACTACTTTATCCGCTAGCTATGCTATTATTAGTAACGCTCTCTCTATTCGGCATAAGCTATACTTACTAACCCCTGATACGCCGCCTCTGCCTTAGTAATATAGATAACCTACTTAAAGAAGGGCTACTCTATAGGGTATATAATAACCTACTAAACTTCTACTACTAGGTTTATTTACTTAGCTATTATATAGTAATATATTATAGAGTTCCCTATAGGGGTATTAAATCGAGCCCTCTTAAGGGCTATATTAATAATATACTCTCTATATATAGTAGAGTAGTTACTAAAGGAGCGGGCTTTATTAATTATATTAATACTAAACTCTCTAGTAATTCCTTATATATTATTTATACTAAAGGGTATACCTCACTTAAGCTTAGCGTATTTATATATAAGGTTTAATATTAATATAGTTAAGGATTTATTATAGGTTATAGAGATAAGGATAAGGAAGAGGGAGAGGTATAAAGCCCTAGTTATAGTAATAGAGCCTTTTATACTTCTAGCTATAAGAGCCTCTTAGGAAAGACCTCTTTAGTTAAGGAGTTATCTCTTATATAGTAGTATTTACCTTATTAGAAAGTTAACTTTTTAAGTGAAGGAGTTATTTTAAATAGTAGTTTTTATAATACCTTACTAGAAGGTTAACCTTTAGGTTAAGGAGTTATCTCGTGTAGTAGCTTTTACCTTACTAGAATAGAGGTGGCTCCTAGCAAAGCAAGCAGGTCGCTTTTTTCATTCGACGCATACAGGGCGCCCGCTTCTAATCATTTAAAGCAAGGGGGTATAATAAGTGGAGATTTATTTTTATATAGAGTACCTATAGTAACTCTTAATCGTCTGATATATAGTCCTCTTTAGCTAAATGACCTGCCTCGGGCTCTACGTTATTGAAAAGCTCGGCTTGAGGTTATAACTGTTAGCGAAAATAGTAACTTTAGCGGCGTATTTAAGCTCCTCCTTCTTTGAGCGACGCGGTTATAGGCATATATAGGTAAGGATTAATAGGGTAAGGGAGCGTTAGTAGTCGAGGTCCCCCGGGTCTGTTCCTAATTATAGAACTCATAGCGATACCGTGGATATTAATCAACGATAGAATTATATAGGAGAAGGGTAAATTGCCTTATAACTAATTTATTAAGTAGTAGGAGCGGTATTTTAGCGTTATTAGGCTATTCTTACTAACTTAATAATATAGGAGTTTTATAGTTAAAGTTTTAATAATAGAGAAAATTTAATAGTAGGAATAGCTTACCGCCTACCCGATTAGGTATAGCGCTACTTTGCATGCTTTTTGGTGCTTTTTACGTATTAAGCGAAGCTATACGCTTTTTAAGTTAAAAGCGCTTTTTAGCTACCCATATACTAGAAGGTTTAATAAGGGCGTTTCTAGGCCACGAGAGCCTTAGTAGCCTATTTAGCTCTAATATAATTAGCCCTAATATAGCGTATATCTAACTTTATATAGTAATATTTAGAGGGTTTGCTTCTAAATAGAAATATATAGGGTTCTTATCTTATTTTCTTTAGCTAGTAGAGGGTATAGGTTAAAATACTTATATAGTATCTCTTAAATTATACCTGCGGACTAGGTGAATTTATTATAGTCTTTTTGCGAAGGGGCTGCGGCGTAATTCTAAACTTAATAGAAGAGTCTCTAGAAGACCCTTTAAAAGAGGAATAAAAGAGAAGGAATATATCGATTTAAACCTATAACCTCGGGGTTTAAATAAAACAACCTACTATATAACAAAGCTATAGTTAATATTACTAAGCTATATAACTTATAATATCTCTCTTATCTTATTATTATAAATATACTTTATTGTAGCTTATATATTATACTCTTTAGGTTATTATAATATTTAATTTAAAAGTATAGCCTCTAGAGCTATCTAAATCTAATAGCTATAAAGTCTAGTCTATATATATTAAGGCCTTACTTATCAGTAAAGATATAACTAAAGACTTATCTAAGCCTATAGATAATAATAATATTAATCTAAATAATAAGGCTCTAAGCTATATATACCTATTCTATAATAATAAGCCTCTAAGAGTTATAAAGGATAATATAATAGCTTTTAAAGCTTAGAAATATCTGAAAGGCCTATATAAGCCTATAGGGTTTACGAATAAGTTCCTAACTTATAAAGAGTTATTTAATACTACCTTAAGTAGTTTTAACTCTATAGAAGCATATATAAATAACATAAAGGAACTTATAGATAACCTATTATATAATAAGCTTAAATTACCTAACTAGGCAGATATAATATATTTATTAAATAGCCTTAATAAGGACTATAATAGCTTTATTACTAATATTACTTAAGGTCTTAGGGCTAATAAGGATACCTATATGCTTAATAGTTTATTTTCTAATCTATGAGACTAATTAGTGAAGTTTATTACTAAAAATAATAATAAAAACAAAAATAAAAACAAGGTTAATAAAAGACCTTAGAAAAAGCCAAAAGGTCTTTATCATAAAAGCCACAAAAAGGCTAGCTATACTAAGGATAACTCTGCCTTTCTATATCCTAAAAACGCCCTAGCATAGTGGAATAAAACTAATAACAGTAATAAAAATGAAAGTAAAATAATAAACCTTTTACTTCTATTGAATTATATAGTATAGGGTGTAAAAGTAACTAAAGGTTAATATATAACTATTATAAAAACTCTATATATGGATCCAGGCGGAATTTACGCTTAAAACTAGCTAACATAGATATCGCTAGATTTAGCTAGATTTCGAGCTACTTTTATATATATATTACGCCCTACTGCGCGCGCCTAGGGGTCGATTTAATATACCCCTTTAATTTTAGTATAATATAATATAACTAGCTAGTTTTACTAATTAATACTAAATCGCCTAAATCTAGTATATTTAAAGTTATCTAATACTTTATTTTCATTATTTTAAATACTCCTATATACTTATATATATAAGCGCCTAATATTAGTTATAATAATTCCTTATAGCGCTTTCTTTTTATCCTTAAGTTTATTAATTAGTAGGCTATCTAGGAGGTTAGCTCTAGTCCCCTTAATAGTAATACTTATAAGGGCGTAGTTAAGAGTATTTATAATATCCTAGGGATTATTCTCTCGCTATTATCCTCTATTATTATCCTTATATTATTATAAGGTTATTTAGGTAGTAGCTAAGTAGCTTAAGGTATTACTATCCCTTCCTTTTATCCCCTATTCCCTTATATTATAAGCTTCTTTACCTAACGCCTTATTGTCACTATACTGCAAATCATATCCTATATACTGCCGTTAGTCACCGCCTAGCTACGTATATAGACCGCTCCCGCGCGCCCACGCGCAGAGCCTCCTAGATAGCATAAATCTATTATATCCTAATATACTACCCTATATTCCTATAATATCTAGTAGCATAACTACGTTATTCGATCCGCGCGACCGACGTAGTTAGCTATATAATAGCGAATAAACTATAATAAGCAAATAAGCTACTTTTTTTTAGCTTCTTTCTAATACTAGTAACGCTAATACTAATACTCCTAGTGCTTATATATACTATAGGACCCTTTGTAATAGCTATTAATCAAGACCCTTTCGGGAGGCTAGTCTTAACTACCTTACTATAAATATAGCGCTACTAACCTTTATAATAAAAACGCGTTATTCCGCTATATATTTATAAATAACTATAGCCCTTAATAACGCTACTACTATAAACTCTATTACGCTAACTTCCCCTTATATAAGGCTCTCTTTTAGTATTCTATAAACCTTTACTATATATACCTTCGCTATATACGCGAGAGGGCTCCTAGCCCTACTCTATATAAGTTATTATCCCTCTTAATAGCTCTAATATCCCTATATATAGCTCTAGTACCCTTTTAAAAGGTTTTATATCCCCTTATACTAATATCTATACTAATACTAAAGTAACTAAGAAGTCTATATTACTATTCCTATAAAGTCTCTATTATATTATTACCTTTTCTAGCTAAGCTACTTTCCTTTTAATTACTTATTTTTAGCTACTTAGACCTTAATTACCTATACCCTTTTAGCTACTTATAAAGCTATATTACTTTAAGTTATATATATTACTACCCTTATTACTTTAAAGCGCCCCTATCTTATAAAAGCTATCCTAATTACTTTGGATTACTCTTATATTACTAATAGTCATAGCTACCTCTATACTATTAGGCTGAGGCTTTAGCTGTAATATACTAGTACGCTCTTTATAGCTATAACTCCCTATACTATTACTACACCTATACTTATATAAAATATATTATATAATAATAAGGAATTTTAACTCTAGGGAATTTAACTATATAAGCTTTACTTATTATAAGATAGGTAATATAAGTAACAATAAGCACTCTATAAGTAGTAAGAACTATATAAGTAATAAAGAGGACTCCCTAAGTAAGGAGGGCTCTATAAGTAATAATAATAATAAAGAAGACTCTCTATCTAAGGGCTCTAGAGATATTTTAAGCAATACTAACGCTACTACTAAATATAGCTATAGTAACGCTAATATCTATTACTACGCTAAATTGATTATAATGATACTACTAGTAATAACTATGCTAACTATAGTAGTAATAATACTACCAGTAATAACTATGCTACTATAGCGAGGATTATATAAGTAACTACGAGGCTATATATAGCGATAGCTATACTAATAGCTATGCTAACGATAGCTACGCTTTAGAGGGCTATTATAGTAATAAGATAGATTATTAACCTATAGATATACCCCCTTCGCACCGCCTCGGGCGCGCGAAGCTATAGGTTATAGGAATAGGTTATTACTATTAATTACTATAATATAGTATTATTCGCCCGCGCGCGCGCGTAGTAATAGGGACTATTGCCTTTTCTTTTATAGAGGGGTAGATATCACTATACTATAGGATATATCCTCTATACTACTATTAGTAACTACCTAGCTATGTATATAAACCGGTCCCGCGCGCCCACGCGCGGAGCCTCCTAGATAGCATAAATCTATCATATCCCAACACACCACCCTATATTCCTATAACACTTATAGTAATAAGGAGGTTTTCGGAGAGTTAAATTACTAAAGAGGAGAGGCTTCTAAGGAATTAGATATCTTCCCTTATATAGTTAATAGCTAGGTTCATCTCTTATTATAATACTATAGGGAAGATCCTAATTATTAATATATAGGTATTATAATATTCTGTATTTATCCCTATCTCTTATAAAGTATCTTAATAGGGTATTTTTATTAATAATAAGGTATTATTAATATTACCCTTTAGAGGCTTTATTAGCTTAGAGGAGGGGTTATTATATATTATAAGAAAGTCAAGACGACTAGAGTTACTTATACTTAGAGGGCTTAGTTAGTTATATAATCTCTTACCTTTTATACTAGTAATAACTTAGTATAATATTTAATTATTAAGTATAGTTTCCCTATAAAAGCTCTAATCTTATTAACTAGGTAGGTAGGCTAACTATACCTTAATATAGGGCGTTTTCCCTAGGCTATAGCTTTAGGGTAATATACTATTTCTTAAATAAATTACTACTATTTACTTAAATACTATTTAATTAGAGTTATTATATTAGTAAGGGAAGGTATAAGGTTATAGTTATAATAATATTTAAGAGGTTAATTTAATACCAATTAGTATTAATCAGGCGCCCCTTTAATTATAGATATTAGATTTACCCTACTCTAGGTCTAGCGCTATTAGTAGCCTTATATTACTCCTCGTTCTTCTAGGTCTCTAGAATTAGGTATAACTTATTAACGAGGCCTAATTATATAATAAACCTCTTATAAGATTATTATAAGAGGGCTTTAATAAGGCTATTTACTATTAGTTCTACTAAAGGGGTATAAATAACCTTAGTATATCCCATATTAACCTATTAACCTCTTACTATAGCTAGTAGTTATAGATATTAATATAGAGGATTTATCGTGGGTTATAGGGATAAGGATAAGGAAGAGGGAGAGGTATGAGGCCCTGCTTATAGAGCTTCTTATACTTCTAGCTATAGGAACCTCTTAGGAAAGACCTCTTTAGTTAAGAAGTTATCTCTTATAGAGTAGTATTCGCAATACCTTATTAGGAGGTTAACCTTTTAGGTTAAGGAGCTATCTCGCGTAGTAGCTTTTCTAGGCCACGAGAGCCTTAGTAGCCCGTTTAGCTCTAATATAACTAGCCCTAGTATAGCGCGCGTCTAACTTTATATAGTAATATTTAGAGGGTTTGCTTCTAAGTCGGAATATATAGGGTTCCTATATTATTTTCCTTAAGTAGTAGAGGGTATAGGTTAAAATACTTATATAGTATTTCCTAAATTATACCTACAAACTAAGTAAATTTATTATAGTCTTTTTAGGAAGGGGCTGCGGCGTAATTCCGAACTTAATAGATATTAATATAGCGGAGTCTTATTTATAGCTTAACTATCTCCTTTATAACGAGGCCTATAGTTTATAGGTTATTATACTAGATTATAACTTTTAGTATAGTATTAATAGTTATACTTATAAATATAAGAGGGCTATTATTTTAAGAGAGAGACTTATAGGGCTATAATTAGCTAGCTTATAAATAGTCCTTCTTTTACTACTTATAAGAGGGCTAGAAGCTTTACTTCTAAAGTTAATATTATTACTATACTCTACTTATTTACCCTCTATAAGACTATCTATCTAAATAACTTTATAGTAAATTATTATAAGCTCTTTCTATCTAGGGTATTACTAGTAGAACTTATATCTAATACTACTTTAAGGCTTGTAATTAATCCCTCGGGGACTCTATACTCTAGGTATAGGCCCTTTATATATATAAGGTATTATATAATATAGTCTACTACTATATAAGATAGTCTACTACTATATAATATAGTCTACTACTATCTAATAACAAGGCCTAGGGTTTTAGTTAAATCTTATAAGTCTACTAACTATAAATAAGATATTAGGTTTAGTTATTACTGTAGTATATAAGAGGGACCCTACTTTCTACTAATACCTCGTGATCTTACTCTTCATTGCCTCTTTATTATAAGATAGGAGTTCTTCTTATATTATTAGGGTCTTATAATCTCTTATAGGCTTATTATTAAGGAGTTTTAATAGTTTCTTAAAGAAGGATAATTATAATAGCTAAGGTTTATAGTTAGGTTAGTCTTATATAACTCCGATGCCTAGAAACTATTAAATATCCTTACCTCCTTTCAGGTAGTATTATAATTGAAGTTTATAAATTAATAGTTCAGCCCTTGACTCTTTAGATAGGGGATATATAAATATATAGTTATTAATATAAAAGAAAAATAGGATCTTACTATTACGCTAGTAGTAGTTTTTACTAGCTACTTACTTAAACCTATATACTATAAGACCTACTTCTAGGTATTATTATTATAATAGTAGTAATTAGCGAAGCCTATGGAGGGCCTTAAGTAGTTTTAGAATATGGCTATTCCTATAATACCCTAGCGCTATCCCTATATAGATTTCCTTATTAAGATTAGTATAAATAAAGGTATTAACTACGTTATTTTATGAGAGGTTTATATTAAATCGATTTATTACTATAATTAGAGTCCTAAAGAATATCCTTACTAAGGTTATAGCGTATATATCCCTTAGATTATAAAGCTATGAATCTCCTCTTATAATAAGTCTCGCTTTAACTTTAACTAGCTTTCTATACTTATCTAGTTTATAGGTATATACCTAGTAATAACTAAGGACTTTATAACCTTATACTATTATATAAGATATCTTAATCTATCATCAAATTACTTATAACTATTTAGATATAATATTCTAGCGTCTCTAAACTTATCCCCTAGTACGTAACTAGCTAATTAGCTATAAAATAAGAGTAATAATAATAGATCCCTCTAGTAGGTTTCCAATAAAAACCTCGTTAACCTATTTATAATAGAATTATTTATTACTTTTAAACTAAGTAGGGGACCCCTAGCTTTATAGCTTAATACCTAGCTATACTCCCTATTAGTATTAAGTTAGCTAGACTATAAGTAGGTATAGAGGTTATCTTATTACTAAGTTCTTTTTAGCTTTATATTAGCTAGGAACGCTACTTTATAAGAGATTCTTAAGGTTATTTTAAACTTCTTAGATTTAATAATACTAGCTTTATACCCTATTACCTTAAGATCCTCTATTACTAAGAAGAATAATAAGGGAGGAGATTAAAATAGAGTAATAAGCTAGAACTTAGCTTAGGAGTATTTAAACTTATCTTAACTTAGCTAGGGCTTAGTAAGTATATTAACCTTATTTATATCTATTTATTTAGTTAATAGTAACTATTTGGCTTCTTTATTATCCTTAGTATTATCTTGGTATAGCGCTTATCAGGGCTTTATTAACTTAATAATATTATTATAATAATCCCTAATGTCTTTCTAGTTTATCTCTTATAGGTTATCCTTTTACTTATTAATATTACTACTAAATTTTTAAGTTTTATTAAATTAAATATCTTATATAATAATAACTTCTTACTTAGCTAGGTATTATATTTAATATAAGTTAGAAGAGGTATAGCCTATAAGATATCTAATCTAAGCCCTTAGGTTAAATTAATAGAGTTAGTTCTTATATAACTAAGCTTAGCTAGTTATTGTAAAGACTTAATAGCTATATCAATAAAATTAGGAGATATCTAGTATAGTAGTATTACCCTTCGTAGGTCTACATAGGAGCTTATATAATATCTTCTAGCCCATTATAATAGCGTATAGTTATAAATATATATCACTAGTATATATCTCTAGCTATAAGTATAATAATAGTTTTAATAATATATAAAGACATCTAGCTTTTACTTTTATAATTATAATAATCCTCTCTCTCTTATTATTTTAAGCCTAGGTATTTAGTATAGATAGCTTAATTTAAATACTAAGTACCTAAATAAGATCCTTAAGTTCTAAGTATTTTAAGATCTTATTATTATACTTAAACGCCTTAATTATTATACTAAGTTCCCTCTTAAGTAGGTTAATAAACTAGGTAAATACCCTTATTAAGGTTCTTACTAATTAATCCTTAAGGTAACAATCCTAGGTATAACCTAATAGTTTATTTATAAATAATAATAGGGTTATAAAGCCTCTATATTCTTATTTAAACGAGTAGAAATCTGGAGCTATTTATTTCCCTAGCGTTAAAGTAGCAATACCCTCTCTTAGCGTTTAATAGACTTAATATATTATCTTCCCTAGCTTATAAGTATTATAATCCGTTATTATAATGAATATCCCGCCTTTTACCCTCGCCCTATATATTACTACCTCTAATTAATATATTATAACCTCTCCAGCGTAGCTAAGTTAGAAGTACTAGTTGCTATAACTCCCTTTTAAGGCTTCCTTCTTGTTAATATAGTATATATATTATATAATAGAGGAGTTAGTATAATATTATTATAAAATACTGTAAGAATAGGGATATAGGTCGCAAAGGGGACGCTAAAGCAGCCTAAATAATAGATATTTATAGGCTAAGTAATACTATGATAAAGGCTAATAAGTTTAAGCATAAGGAGATATTTTTAATGGATTTTTGATGGAATAAATTAATGTTAAATCATCAATATTAATAATGTTATTTCTAAGTTATAAATCCTACCCTTAATAAGTAAGGGGTAGGATATTCTAAAACGTGGCTACTAAACGGCTAATAATTAAGCTTATATAGCAGAATCGTGCTCAGAACACTATGTGGTCTGTGTATTATCTTTATATATTTATAGCTATAAATATAAGGATTATCACTATATATATATAAGGTTATTGGTATTATTAGAATTTATATAGAAGTTTAAAGTATTTATTCCTTGAAGGAAATATTGTTATGGTTATTATCTTACGTTTTATAGTTATTGATATGTTATTAAAGAGATATTATATAGATATATAACTAAATATACTAAAGTTATTTATTAAAGTTTATTTGACCTTTATAAGGTTATAATAGAAATTATTAAGATATGCCTTTAGTATTCTTATACCCCCCCGTAGGGTATATATCTATTTATATATAGCATATTGTTTATGTTATATCTTATATTATATTATACTCTTTATAGGTCATTTACTCTAATATAAAAACTCTTCAAAACCAGTAGGAAAAGTGAAGACGAAATTCTTAGAGTATTATTTATAATAATGCTAGTAGAAAAGCCTAAAGACCTAACTCTCATAGGTATAAAAGGAGAGCTGTACTTTTTATACTACTTTATAATAGTTATTGCAGTCTAATAATTTAGATCTATAATGCGTTTATTATTGTTTATATTATTTATATTATTATTTATATTATTTATATTATTATTTATATTATTTATATTATTATTTATATTATTTATATTATTATTTATATTATTTATATTATTATTTATATTATTTATATTATTATTTATATTATTATTACCTATTATCTTTAATAGGTTATGAAATTTTATTTTGACTAAAGGCTTTATTAATATATCCGTCATATTATTACTAGACTGCATATAAAAGAGGAAAATCTCTTCTTCTATAACTAGATTCCTAGTAAAATAGTATTTTATATTAATATACTTAGCCTTTTTATAAAATTCAGGATTCTTAGCTAACTTTTAAGCTAAGATATTATCTATAAGTATTTTAGGCTTAATTAGGTTATTATAGCCTAGTTTATTAAGTATAATGTTATAGCTATTTTATATATATATAGAGCCTGTTTAGCCTCTAGCCACTGCAGAGTGATTTTACCTGCTTAAGTGCAATAGATCTTCTAACTCCGCGCCTCCGAATGATATATAGCTTTTAGTCACGTGATCCTCTCCTAAATATAGCCGCACTTATACGTGCCTATAGCCTTATAATCCTTTACTTTATATTAATAATAACGTGGTTTTTAATTATTTAAACTACGAAACTATCGACTTTTCCTCTCGCGCACTACCCGCGCTGCTTTTAAATCCCGCCTCTATTACCGCTTTATCCGCTAGCTATGCTATTATTAGCAACGCTCTCTCTATATTAAAGCAGTTAGCGTAAGCTATACTTAATAACCCCTAAGGGGCCTAGGCCGCCTCTACCTTAATAATATAGAGGACCTACTTAAAGAAGGGCTACTCTATAGGGTATATAATAACCCGCCTAGCTTCTACTACTAAGTCTACTTACTTAACTATAATATAATAGCAAGTATCCCCTCTAGGGGTATTAATAAGAGCTATCTTAAGGGCTATATTAATAATATACTCTCTATATATAATAGAGTAGTTAAAAAAGGAGGGGGTTTTATTAATTATATTAATACTAAACTCTCTAGTAAGCTCTTATATATTATTAATATTCAAGAGCATACCTTATATAAGCTTAGCGTTTTTATATATAGGGTCTAGTATTAATATAGTTAAGTAATAAGGATAAGGAAGAGGGAGAGGTATAAAGCCCTACTTATAGAGCTTCTTATACTTCTAGCTATAAGAACCTCTTAGGAAAGATACTTTAGTTAAGGAGTTACCTCTTGTATAGTAGCGTTTACTTTGCTAGAAGGTCGACCTTTTAGGTTAAGGAGTTATCTTATATAGTAGCGTTTCTAGGCTACGAGAGCCTTAGTAGCCCGTTTAGCTCCGATATAATTAGCCCTAGTATAGCGCGCGTCTGACTTTATATAGTTATATTTAGAGCGTTTGCTTATAAGTAGTAGGAATATATAGGGTTCTTATATTATTTTCCTTTACTAGTAGAGGGTATAGGTTAAAATACCTATATAGTATTTCCCGAATTATACTTGCGAACTAGGTGAATTTATTATAATCCTTTTGCGAAGGGGCTGTAGCGTAATTCTAAACTCAATAGAGCCTGTTTTATTATATTAGATAAAGCTATAAATTTGGCTTTATAGCTTAATAAGGCTACTATTCTTTATTTAGAAGAAGAATAGGATATAATATTATATAGACCCTAAGTAAATATATATACTTAGGTTGAGTTTCAATTACTAAGATCTTATACCTAATCTAAATCTATAAATCTAATTATATTATTATTATTAGGTAGATCCTCACTATAGTTATATATTAAACTATGTTTAGCAAATTTATTTATATATCCCTATATACTATTAACAGCTATGAAGTGCTCTTTAGAGGGATTACTACAACAATAGGCATAAGTTATAACCGCTAAAGTAATATCTAGCCTTATGTTTAAAGCTAGGTATAGGAGAGCTCCGATCTCTTATTAGTATTATAATATTTCCTCATTAGTTATATAGTTATTATTCTTATATAGCTTTAGATTATTATCTATAGGGGTATAAGCCCTATTTATGATATTTATTAAGTATTTTCTCAGTATACCTTAGTTATTTTGTATATAATTATTTATTTATACGGTCCATTATTATTTTATTTCCTAGAAAGATACTAGGCTCCCCTAAGTATTAAAGTCTTAGATGCTTTTATAGGTTATTATATATGCAATTATAAGTATTATTACTATTAACTAATAGCATATCATTAATATAATAAGCTAGAATAGCTTTATAGTTATTTTTATTTAATACTAGGGAGCGCTAGCTATAGCTAGCTCTAAGCAGAATACTTTTATTAGTAAGGTTACGCTATATATAGAATAAATCTAATTAGTAATACTATATATTCTATTCTCTATACTAGGGATCGCTAGCTATAAGCTCTTCTAATAAGATATTAACTATAATATCTAGTATTTAATATAAGTAAATAGTATAGTAATCTCTTTATAGAGTAGTCTCCTCTTAACGCGTAGTCTTTTATATACCTCCTACTCTTATTAGAGGTATATATACTAATAGAGATAATAAGGGATAGGAGGTAAGTATATTATAAGCTATACTAATAAGTAGCCTTTTATTTTTATAACTTATATATTACTTAGAATCTATAAGTATATTATAAAAGAAGTAGCGCTAGTAAGCTATATCTACTTAAGCTAAGTATCTCTAGTAGGCCTCTAGCCACTGCATAGTGATTTTACCTGCTCGAGTGCAATAGACCTTCTAACTCCGCACCTCCTAATAATATATAGCCTTCGGTTACGTGATCATAATTACTAACTACCTTTCCTAACTATAGCTATACTTATACGTGCCTATTAATAGCCTCACGATCTTTAACTTTATATTTAATAATAACGTGGTTTTTAATTATTCAAACTACGAAACTATCGACTTTTCCTCTCGCGCACTACCCGCGCTACTAATACCGCCTCTATTACCGCTTTATCCGCTAGTCGTTACTATCTTCCCTATGCCGTTATTAGCAACGCTCTCTCTATAAGCCCTCTTAAGGGCTATGCTAACGATATGCTCTCTATATATAACGGAGTAGTTAAAGAAGGAGCGGGTTTTATTAATTATATTAATACTAAACTCTCTAATAAGCTCTTGCGCGTTATTAGTATTAAAGGGTATACCTCGCGTAAGCTTAGCGTTTTTATATATAAGGTTTAGTATTAATATAGTTAAGGGATAAGGATAAGGAAGAGAGAGAGGTATAAAGCCTTATTTATAGAGCTTCTTATACTTCTAGCTATAAGAACCTCTTAGGAAAGACCTCTTTAGTTAAGGAGTTACCTCTTATAAAATAGCGTTTATAATACCTTACTAGAAGGTAGACCTTTTAGGTTAAGGAGTTATCTTATATAATAGCTTTTATAGCACCTTATTAGAAGGTTTAGCGAGAGCGTTACTACGAGAGCCTTAGTAGCCCGTTTAGCTCTAATATAATTAGCCCTAGTATAGCATATATCTAACTTTATAATATTTAGAGGGTTTACTTATAAGTAGTAGGAATATATAAGGTTCTTATATTATTTTCCTTAACTAGTAGAGGGTATAGGTTAAAATATCTATATAGTATTTCCTAAATTATACCTATAAACTAGGTGAATTTATTATTGTCTTTTTGCGAAGGGGCTGCGGCGTAATTCCGAACTTAAGTATCTCAAGTAATAACTTTAACCTCTAATTTAATAATAAGGGCTAGATTATATACTACTTAAGACTTATAAGTACTTTATAAAGAAGATAAGTAAGTAGGTTCTAGAAAGCTTAAAAACAATTCTTTATAATAAGAGCGTCGCGCTATATTCTAAGGTTTTATTTACTAAGTCTAGTTATAGCTAACTCTATTTAATAGTAATAAGGGTATAAATATATTAATAAATACCCGTTGTATTTTTAAAGAAATAGATCTTCTTATTAGGATTTATAATAGGGATAATTACTAGATACGTAAATAATATAATAATCTCCTTATATAATACTCTTTTCTTAATATATAGTCTTTTATATACCTCCTGCTCTTATTAGAGCTATATATACTCAGAGAGATAAAGAGGGATAAGAGATAAGTATTATTATAAGCTATATGGCCTCTGGCCACTGCATAGTGATTTTACCTGCTCAAGTGCAACAGACCTTCTAACTCCGCGCCTCCTGACAATACACAGCCGGTGTGGCGCGCGTCCGACTCTGTGCGAGGGTTTGCTTGCGAGTAGTAGGAACGTATAGGGTTCCTATATTGTTTTCCTTAACTGGTAGAGGGTATAGGTCAAAATACCTATATAGTATTTCCCGAATTGTGCCTGCGAACTGGGTGAATTTGTTGTAGTCTTTTTGCGAAGGGGCTGCGGCGTAATTCCGAGCTCAATTATAAGCTATATTAATAAGTAGATTTTTATTTTCATAGCTTATATACTACTTAGAATCTATAGGTATCTTATATAGAAGTAGTGCAATAGCGAGTGTCCCCTCTAGGGGTATTAATAAGAGCCCTCTTAAGGGCTATGCCGACGATACGCTCTCTATATATAACGGAGTAGTTAAAGAAGGAGCGGGTTTTATTAATTATATTAATACTAAACTCTCTAGCGAGCTCTCGCGCGTTATTAGTATTAAAGGGTATACCTCGCGCAGGCTTAGCGTTTTTATATACAGGGTCCAGTGCTAATATAGTTAAGGATATATTATAGGTTATAGGTATACCTAGGGCTTCGTGGATAAGGAAGAGGGAGAGGTATAAGGCCCTGCTTGCAGAGCTTCTTATACTTCTAGCTATAAGAACCTCTTAGGAAAGACCTCTTTAGTTAAGGAGTTACCTCTTATATAGTAGCGTTTACCTTTAGTACCTTACTAGAAGGTCGACCTTTTAGGTTAAGAAGTTATCTTATATAGTAGCTTTTACCTTACTAGAAGGTTTAGTAAGGGCGTTTCTAGGCCATAAGAGCCTTAATAGCCCGTTTAGCTCTAATATAATTAGCCCCGGTATAGCGCATATCCGACTTTATATAAGGGTTTACTTATAAGTAGTAAGAATATATAGGGTTCCTATATTATATTCCTTAACTAGTAGAGGGTATAAGTTAAAATACCTATATAGTATTTCCTAAATTATACCTGCGAACTAGGTGAATTTGTTATAGTTTCTTTGCGAAGGGGCTGCGGCGTAATTCCGAACTTAATAAAGAAGTAGTATTAGCAAGCTATATCTACTTAAGCCATATATCTCTAGAGATAACTTTAAGCTCTAACTTAATAATAAGGGCTAGCTTATATATTATATAAAATCTATAAGTACCTTATAAAGAAGATAAGTAAGTAGGTCCTAGAAAGCTTAAAGGTAATCCTTAATAACTACCTTATATTATAATTTAAAGTTTTATCTACTAATTCTTGTTATAGCTAACTCTATCCAACCAAATTTAAGGTATAAAAATACTAATAAGTATCTATTCCTACTTACTACTAGCTAGAGCCCTATTATATATATAGGGGCTACTAATAACGAGTTAATAAGAGTTAATAAGAGCTAATAAGAGTAGTTTAGACTAAACTAAGCTATATAGACCGAAATTTATCTAGACCTAGGACGAATTAAATTAATATTTTAAAAGACTAATTAGATTTAAGCCTTTAATATATAGGGGTTTAATAGCAATAAGAGAGTTTTTTTTCTTAGGTAGGCCTAGCTTCCTAAGGGGTAAAAATTAACCTTCCTAATGGAAGACATTATAAGATATTTTATATATACTAACCTTTCTAATTAATATATTTAATAGCAAAAGACTATACCTTAGTAGAGGTTACTTTAATAGGAACTAACTTATAAGTACTAATAAGTAAGCGTTTATAATACTTAATATTAAGTAGCGAGGTTTTAATTTTAATATTACTTATAAATAGAATTTAAGTATATAGGTTATATATATTATATAGTAGAGGACTAAGTCTGAACTCTAGTATTATCAGCTAGGGTACCTAGGCTTTAGAGAGATAAAGAAGACTATTAAGATAATTAAGGGATATACAAGAACCCCTAAGTTAATAGTCCTATAGCTATAAAGAATATACGATTTCTTAAAGAGTTTATAATACTTATTATATATACCTAGGCGCTATATAGAGAGAGTAAGAGATATTCTTTATATAAATATTAGAGAAGTAAAGCTGTTAAAGTATTTTAAATACTTTCTACTAGTTATAAATAATAACATATACTTCTAAGCGATTATCTTTATAGATATAAAGAATAGGCTAGCGTGCTTATTATAAATATACATCTAAGAATAAAAGAACGCTTTTAGTATTATAATAAAGGCTATTTATATAGACAATATAGGGGAGTTTATAATAACTTACCTTAAAGCTATATAATAAGATAATAGGATAAAGATAGAGTCTTTATTATTATATATGAATAAATAAAATAGTATTATAGAGCATGCGATTTAAATTATATTAGATAAAGCGTATACTTCAAGTATTAATCTCGAGGTCCTAGTAGAGCTATAGCTATTTCTAATTATAATAGTAATTTATATTATTAACTACTTCTTTATTAGAATAATACTAGATAAGATACTTATTTAAGCGCTTTATAATAAGTTACTAACCCTGGGAGAAGACTAGAAACCTAATATAAGTTAGCTAAGGGTTATTAGAAATATATATTTTACTTATATTAATTCTAAGATATAAGTAAAGAGTGAGAAGATTACTATATAAGCTAAGAAGGGTATCCTTATTAGTTATTATAGAGACTAAGTATATAGGATATAGGTACTAGAGCGGGATAAATTATTATCTACTCTAATATTATTCTCTATAAACTTATAATAAAGCTAGCGGAATACTAATATATATTACTACTAGGCTAGGGCTTATAGCTATAACGCTATACTTATAGTATTATAGAGTAGACATAGTAGGTATATCTATAAATAAGAGAGACTAACTCTCTAGAAGAGAAATATATAGTATATACTTATATTATAGCTTTTATATAAAGCCCCTTTAGAGGTAAATTAGAGATATCTCTATAGCCTTACCTAGACCTAATAAGTATTATTCAAGTATAAAATAGACTTATAAGTAATTAGAAGTTATAAGTAGCAGTAGCATTTGATGAGATATATACTTTAGTTAAAAAGGGAGTTTTATAGTTTATTAAATAGGAGGAAGTACTAAAAGGCTTCTACTTATTAGCTAAGTAGATATAGAAGTATAAGAAGGCTTATAATATACTTATAAAGCGTAAGGTATAGATTATAATAAGAGGCTTTTTATAAGTCTCTAGGTATAACTTTACCTAAATATATACCTTAATATTATAAATAGTATTATAGCAGATCCTACTGGTATATATATATATATAGGAGTATCCTATATAATAATAAGACTTCGTTAGCGCGTACTTAAATAGAGAGCTAGAGGAGGCGGTATATATAATACCTTTACTATTAATTAAGAAGTTCTTTATAAACCCATAATATACTTAGTTAGTAACTTTATATAGGTATAAAGTAGATTAGAAATAGGTTATTAGACTCTATAGGGCTCTATATAGGTTATAATAAGGTAGGATATAATAATAAAAGAAGTTATAAGAGATCCTCTAATAAGCAGGGTTTATACTACTATATTTAGATAATACGACTTATTATAATAAGACTCTTAATATTATAATAGTAATTTATATTAATAATATCCTAATACATACATTAGAAGTAGCTCTTAGTATGATTTATAAGTATATATGTTACAGGAATAAGTAGTGATGTATTGGGTTATGATAGATTAATACTAACTAGGGGGCTCCGCGCGTGGGCGTGCGGGAGCGGTCTATATACGCGGCTAGGCGGTGGCTAACGGTAGTATATAGGATATGACCTATAGTATAGTGATATCTACCCCTCTATAAAAAGAAAAGTAATAGTCCCTATTATGCGCGCGCGCGAACGCTATATGCGGGTAAATAATACTATATTATTGTAGTTAATAATAACCTATTCCTATAACCTATGGCTTCGCGCGCCCGAGGCGGCGCGAAGGGGGTAAATCTATAGGTTAATAATTAATAGTCCGTCCTATTGCTATAATAACCTTCTAAAGCGTAGTTATTAATATATAGCTATTGCTATAACTATCGGCGTAGCTATTAGCGTAGCTATCGCTATATTTAGCCTCGTAGTTACTCACGTAGTCCTCGCTATATCTAGCGGCGTAGTTATTACTAGTAGTATTATTGCTACTATAGTTAGCGTAGTTATTACTAGTAGTATCATTACTACTAGTTTTAGTATAGTTATAAATATTAGCGTTATTATAGCTATATTTAGTAGTAGTATTAATATTACTTAAACTATCTCTAGAGCCCTTAGATAGAGAGTCTTCCTTATTATTATTATTATTACCTATAGAGCCCTCCTCGCTTAGGGAGTCCTCCTTATTACTTATAAAGTCCTTATTACTTATAGAGTCCTTATTACTTATAGAGTCCTTATTACTTATAGAGTCCTTATTATTACTTATATTAGCTATCCTATAGTAAGTAAAGCTTATATAGTTAAATTCCTTAAAGTTAAAGTTCTTTATTATTATATAATATATATTATATGAGTAGAAGTATAGTAGTAGCGCTGGGAGTTATAGCTATAAAAAGCGTAGTAGTATATTATAGCTAAAGCTTAAGCCTAATAATATAAAAGTAGCTAGGACTATTAGTAATATAAAAGTAGTTCAAAATAATAAGGATAGCCTTTATAAGATAGGGGTATTTTATAATAATAAGGGTGCTAGTATATATAGCTTAAAGTAATATAGCTCTATAAATAGTTAAATAGGTATAGGTAGTTAAGGCCTAGGTAGCTAAAGGTAAGTAGTAAGAAGGGAGGTAGCTTAGCTAGAAAAGGTAATAATATAGTAGAGACTTTATAAGAATAGTAATATAAATTTCCTAGTTACTTTAGTATTAGTATAGGTATTAGTATAAGGGAATTTAGAACCTTTTAGAAGGGTACTAGAGCTATATATAGGGGTATTAGAGCTATTAAGAGGGATACTAACTTATATAGAGTAGGGCTAGAAGCCCTCTTATATATATAGCGAAGGTATATATAGCAAAGGTTTATAAATATACTAATAGAGAGAGTTATATAAAGGGAAGTCGGCGTAGTAGAGTCTATAGCGGTATTAGTAACCGTAGTTAATTATAAATATATAGCGATATAACGCGTTCTTACTATAGAAGTTAGTAGCGCTATATTTATAGTAGGGCAGCGGTAGTATAGGGCGAGACTAGCCTAGCGAAAGGGTCTTGATTAATAGCTATTACAAAGGGTCCTAAGGTATATATTAGTATTAGGAACGTTAGTATTAGTAGCGTTAGTAATCCCTTATAGGATTTCTTGAACTTATAAAGAACTCTACTAGTATATATGTATTAATAGTAGTGCGGTTAAGCGCTAGTAATAGCGTATTAGCGTTGATTAGTATTTAGAAAGAAGCTAAAAAAAGTAGCTTATTTACTTATTATAATATTCGCTATTATATAGCTAACTACGTTAGCCTTAAGGATAGAAGTAACTATAGTTATGCTACTAGATATTATAGAAGTAAGTAGTAATATATTAGGTTATAATAAATTAATCCTAACTAGGGGGCTCTACGCGTGGGCGCGCGGGAGCGGTCTATATATGCGGCTAGGCGGTGACTAACGGTAATATATAGGATATGACCTGTAGTATAGTAACAATATAAGTAATAAGATCGAGGTTAATAACCTCGGGGTACCTAATAACTTCCTTAGTATATAACTTACTTTTAATAAGGAGTATTAGAAGACTATTATTAGTTAAGAGATATATTTAATAGATATAGTAAGGGAGTTCGGAGTAAACGTTAGGTTTATAAATATACTTATTAATATAAAGGCGCTTAACTTTATAATCCCTAGTATAGAGACTATACTAGACCTAGAACTCTAAGTATAATACTAAAGAGTACTTAGTAAAGTTAGCTTTAGAGTGCTTATAATATAGATAGATCTCTCTTTTAATATAGGACTATAGGTATAGTTCTCTTATTATTTAAATAAATTATATAAAAAGAGTATAGAGCGCTTAATATAATATAATAGTATAAATCCTTTTTAGTAATAGGTTATAATAATAAATAAAGAGATAGAGACGTAAATAAATAGGTTCTTCATAGCTATATTAATAGTAACTATACTAGCTATAAAGATATAATATGTTGAATGATAAGTTGGGTTTTCTTTATAGCTAATAAACTAATACTATAGAGATCCTAATAATAAATAATAGTCTCTAAGTTATTTATAGAGGCTAAGTATTATATAGTATTATTTACTAACTTAAAAGCGCTTTAGATATATAACTTCCTAAGTAAACTTAATATAGATCTTAAAGAGCTTCTTTATCTATAAATAGATAGCCTCTGGCCACTGCATAGTGATTTTACCTGCTTAAGTGCAATAGACCTTCTAACTCCGCGCCTCCTAATAATATATAGCCTTCGGTCACGTGATTATAATTACTAACTACCTTTCCTAACTATAGCTATACTTATATATACCTATAGCCTCACGATCTTTAACTTTATATTAATAATAATATAGTTTTTAATTATTTAATAGACTACGAAACTATCGACTTTTCCTCTCGTATACTACCTATACTACTAATACTACCTCTATTACCGCTTCGTCCGCTAGAACTATACTATCGTTAGTAACGCTCTCTCTATATTAAAGTAGTTAGTATAAGCTATACTTACTAATATTTAAGCCCTAAGGGGCCTAGGCTACCTCTACCTTAATAGTACGGAGGACCTGCTCGAAGAAGGGCTACTCTATAGGGTATATAATAACCCGCCTAGCTTCTATTACTAAGTCTACTTACTTAGCTATAA
Organism: Colletotrichum ledebouriae; assembly: GCA_036785755.1. Lineage (NCBI taxonomy): Eukaryota > Fungi > Ascomycota > Sordariomycetes > Glomerellales > Glomerellaceae > Colletotrichum > Colletotrichum ledebouriae. The sequence continues at coordinate 24,754 of JAVHLU010001816.1, forward strand.
TATAATAGTAAGTATCCCCTCTAGGGGTATTAATAAAAACCCTCTTAAGGGCTATATTAATAATATACTCTCTATATATAATAGAGTAGTTAAAGAAGGAGCAGGTTTTATTAATTATATTAATACTAAACTCTCTAGTAAGCTCTTATATATTATTAGTATTAAA
>JAVHLU010001817.1:0-24919 GCA_036785755.1 Colletotrichum ledebouriae
AAATATATCTATATATATCTATATATTATATTTTAAAATATATTTATAATTTATTTAGAATTTATTAAGATTTTTAAGATTATTAAATACTTAGTTCTAAAAATAGTATATTTTATACTAATTAGTATACTATTAGTATACTAATACTAGACTAGTATAGTATGGAGTATACTAATACTAGACTAGAATTTTAGAGAGTGGACTTATACTAGAATTACTATACTATACTAGTACTAATACTAAATACTAGTAGTATTTTTTCCAACCCTGCCTATGGGGAAAACGCAGTATCCGCATAAAACTTGGCGGCAGGGTTCGTTCGGGTAAGCGACCGATTGTGTGCAAACAAGACGAGGGTACCAGACAGGAGCCCCACCTCTAGGACAATCCAAGCCTCCCCCGAGAAGGCAGCGGCGACGGCGCCAGGGAGCTGCGGTGTTTGAGGTTTTGCGACGGCTGCGCCGGCCTGGATCGCCTGGTCGGGCCTTTCGTTTTTTTTTTTTTTTTTTCTCTAAATTCATGTGTGAGACGCTGTCGAGACATCGGATTAGGGAGACGGCATGTATGGTTGAATACGACAGCTGTGAGATGCGGTGTGGAGGCAACCAGCAGTGTTGAGAAGAAGCAAATATGAGGCGGGGTTGTGTCTTTCCAAAAGTCAGTGGTGGCGGCGACAACGGCGGGGCAGGTTCGACTATCGGCCGAACGCAACACGATGGCTGAGTGAAATCGAGCAGATAATCGCAAATATCTTGGGCAATTGCGCCTTGTAAGCGGGCTTCATTTCAAGTCCCCTACCCTCCGCAGATGAAGTCACGATAGCGACGCGTCTAGGCCAACGAAGGGAGACAAGCATCAAGAGCAGTAGCTGGGCCGTGTTTCCGGTATCAGCGGCGGGGCGGCGAACAGCTCAGGATCAATCGACGCAAGGCATCCATCCGTTGGTGATTGTGCGGACCGAGATGACTGCCGATGCGCCCGACACGAAAAGGAAGCGTACGAATCCTTTCATCAAGGCGGTCCGGGATGTTCAGGTGGAGGAAAGGGTAAGTATGTCCAGGAAGGCAATTTCCAGCGCGAATTATCTGCGAGATTAATCACGACCCTCTCCAACCAACCACTCTCTGGAGTCTGGATGGTCTTTTCCACGCCGAATGATGAATAAAACCCAGCAGTAGTTACCCGGAAAGACGGCAGGCGGGAAAAGGTGGTGAGCTGGAAGTCTGGAGACCACCCCATCGTGAACATAATCTCGACACAATCAGTCTGCGACAGCACTTCTGGGGCGAACCCTGATTTGTTGACACAACAACCCCTGCACTCGTCGCCGGGGGGTCATGGAACTGCTGCGGACTGCGCAGTTTTCCCGAGGTCCTGTCCATTGTTCCATTGTTGAGAAAGAAAGAAAGGCGCCCATTCTGATGGAGTCGGGAGTAATCCCGTCGCTGGGCTCTGTTCCGTCTGATAATGTCCAATTTCCATCCAGATCATCCCGCCGTTTCTATCTCATGTTTCTGCTGGTTGGCTGTCACCAGCCAGGGCCATCCCAGGTTCACAGTCAGTGCCAGCCAGTCAGTCGCACCAAGAGGCTAGGAAGAGGACGTTTCGTAGTGGTAAAAGTATTCAGTAACCATGTTCCTGCGTTCTCTCTCAACCCAGGCTTTCCTTTCATGGCATTATGAGACGAAAGCCAACAACTCAGCCCTGAAAATCGGGGAAAAACAAAAAAAGTCAAGACAACACACTCAGAAAGCCTGGATCGCCCTTCATCTCCATCAGCACTGACCATCATGGAGAACGGAGATTTCTCGACTCCACGGCTTACGTCTTGGCACTTCTGCGTCTCCCGTGGGTAGGCGGGAAGTTTAGACGTTGTATCCCGCCAGAATGATTCGCAGTCGCAGCGGCAGACGGGAATAAACGAAAAGCGCACGCAGCGCACAGCGTCACACCGACGAACCATTCCAGGACCGCCGCGTCGATCCCATTCTTCTCTCCCCCGAAGCGGCGCCACATCCATCGCTTGGCCCCCTACGACGCGGTACTGTTGAAACTCAAGAGAGGAACACGATTTGACGAGTTTCCTCGGTTGCGATGCATCTAGAGAGCCGAGAGAATAGAGGGGGCTCAAGGGGCGTCAAAGGGGGCCGAGGGGCTGAGCGCAGGCACCATGTTGGTCGGTGCCAGCGCCATTGCGCACGGTACTCGACCTGCTTTCCTTGCTTAGCAGCGCCTCATAATGCCGATGATTGAAGGGAATCGTGACACAGCCGAAATACTGTAATTCCCGGTCCCCTAGCTACCGGACCTAGGAAGGGGAGGCGCAACTGACGAACACAACATGAACATGAACATGTTGATTATTATTGTGGACCTGTTGGACTATTACCGACAGATAGACGAACAGGACGCGATGCACAACTTCCATAACGACTCGATGCCGGCTTCCGCACTTATGCCGGACTGTACCAACATGGCCGAGGCAGGAAATACGGGGTTGACTAATGAGGGGCACTATTACGATATGAAATACTGCAGTCTGTTAAAACCACGAAGGCATACCGAGCGATACCGCAAATGGACAAGGGCGCGTCATAGGATCGACTGGCTACCGCTGCGTCGCAGATATTTCTGGTGGGCGTTAAGCAAGCCACCGGGATGCGCTGGCTGATAAGCCCTCCTCCTTGAGACTTTTCTGCGCCGCTCACTCTTATCTCACATCACATCTTGATGCGCAGTGTCAAAACGGTCAGACTAAGGTAAAGTAAGGTAAGGTCGTGCCTACCTGAATAATGCTTTTTTATTTTTTTGGGAGGGGGGGCCGCAATGCGCGCTACGATGTGATAAGAGACAGACGTCAAGCAGATGGTCGTCCGGCTAATAAGCAGCAGCTCTCCATTTTAGGTGTTATTAGTGGCTCTCTTTTTTTGGCGCCGGGGTGAGACGTTGCCGCCAGCCGTTATTGTTGCCGTATTTGGGGTTAAGAGGGAGTAAAGAGTCAGTAATGAGGGGGGCTGGTCTGATAGCAATGGAAGTGATTACACATCACGCGACGGCGAAGAGTAAGGTCTTGATGATGAAGCTGTGTTCGTCCTCTCAAGACATGCATCGTCGCGTTGTACGCAGGTACTGTCGGTGAGGCGATACGGGCTCAGCTCTCAGGCCGGGACGATGCTCACTCACCTATCCTTTGCAGATGCGCACAGATTCGGCTGCAGCCTGCATACGAGCGAGCGCACATGGTTTGTGTCACTGTTGCCATCCGAATCAGCGGACCTTGGGATGGAATAGGCCGGCTCGGGACACGGCAACGGGCCATCTCCACAACAAACCTGTTGCGATGTTTGTTTTAGCGATGCGAAAGCGGGAATGAGAACGAGCTGCGTATTACACCTCCTCCGGGGTTTCAAATGTTAGCGTAGTGAATTGCCCTACTAGTCCCTACCTAATAACTGGATTTTTTCCCTAAGTCATAACTCTATTTTATTCGCCTAATTTCTAAGGGATTCTAAGGAAAGTGACTTCTGAAATAAAAGCCGAAGCCTACCTACTAACGCTAAATATAAGGGTTTTTTTTCCTACTACTATAACTACTACTACTACTACTAATATAGCTTAATATAGTGACCTCGCTAACCTTAACGTTACTACCTATAAGGTCGACGTTAACGTTGCTATTAACCCTACCCTCTACGTCGCCCTCTACCTTACCCTCTACGCGTCGAATTATAGTTATAGACCTTCTAAACCCTCCTTCTATACCTATAAAATAATAGCTACCGCGTAATACCGAACTTACGCGGGATTAAAAGGTTAAGATCCGCGCCTTCTGTAAATACCTCTACTAGTCGTATAAGGAGATCGCAAGAGTAACCCCCTTTATATACCGCTAAGTTTAGTAAGCCTGCTATAACGATATACCGCTTATGCTATAAAAATCTAAGTATAAGAAGGGCGTGATTTAAACGCTATAAAAGTAGCGCTTATAAGAGTAGCTCCTCGAAAATAAGTTTTATAGAAGGATCCCTTAGTGCGATTTATACTATTTTTTACCTCCCTCCCTCTTAGTTTATAGGGAGACTACCCTTACTACTACCCTGCGAGTATTAAGCTACTATCGTATTATTTAGCCGCGGCGAATTAAGCGTACCGATACTAATAAATAATAACGCGTTAATTTTACTATAGAGTAACTACGACTCCGCCCTTAGCCTAAAGACTAGGAAGATATAATCTTTTCTAACGAGACTTAGGCTATAAATAACCCTATATAGAAGAGATAGATCACGATCTACGATACTAAAGATCCCGAGACTTTTATACTACTTTAAAGAAAGCTATATAGCTAGATATTTTAGGGCTACTTTATAGGAGGTTAAAAAGGCCTAGGTTTTATATAGGAGAAGAGCTAGGGCGGAATTTCAGCGTATAAGTATATCTTTTTTATCCTACCTATAGTTAGGGCCTTCGATCGTAAGGCCCTTAATAGGTATAGATTATTTTAGTAGGATAACGCACCCTATTATAATGCTAAGGAAACGAAGTCTGCTATGCGAGAGATAGCTCTAAATAACCTCAAGTAGCCGCTATACTTACTAGATCTCAATCCTACTAAGAATATATAGTTTCAAATAAAGGACTTTATTAATAATAACTACGATATATAGAATCTTAATTAGCTAGAGTTATACGTAGCAATTTAAGCTATATAGCACTCGATCCTATAGGAATAGTTAAAAGAGCTAGCTTACTCAATAGTCTACTAATTACGACTAGTTATCGAGTCAGGTAGTAATAGTATTAACTACTAAATATACTATATAAATTACACTGATTTAGAAGTACTAATACCACGCTAATCTTACGCCGTTTAGGTATAGTATCGTGGGGCAATTCACACGCTAACATTTGAAACCCCGGAGGAGGTGTAGACGTTAGCAGAGTGGTGAGCTAATAGTGAGACGTCTTCCACCCGCACGCGCGCGGCGATTATCAGAGGATCCACCGGTAGGCTGCAGGTTCTGGACTGCGGCGAAGGCACCGGAAGGTCGATGGATCAATGAAAGGATGCGTGCTGCCATCGTCCTCTGCTGCCAAAATGGCATCCAATATTCGCTGATTTTTGACGAATTCTGTGTTTTTTTTTTTCTACCGTGGAGGCTCAGGGGCGCTGAGATCTCATACTGGAGCCGGGATTTGGCTCGTGGGTGGGTCGAGTGGATCAGATGATTTGATTGGTCACGCTTTTGTCTCACCTTTTGGCGGTACCTGCATATGAGGAGCGGATAGCAGGGGGCTAGCCCCGACAGGGGTCGGCCGGTCTGGCAACTGGAAAATCAGGCGGGCGCGGGCTGCGGTGATAGGTGCAAACATACCTGGTCTGACCAGGGCGCCTCCCAGCTGGCGTTGAGGAAACGAACGGTGCGGTAAAGGGGGTTAAACTCAACTCTCCTCCAAACTTTCTCCATCGCTCTTTCTCACCCTCACTCAGTCTTAATCCCATCTCATCTCATAATATCCGTAGAGATCCCTTCCCTTTAGCAACCTTAACGCTGCTCACATATTCACCATCCGCGTACTCCCGCCCACCACCACTCACACGTCGTTGAATGCGCGCCGTCATCACCGGCGCAGGTGGGGCTCGGTTCCTCCTGGATTTAATGAAGAGGGTTCCGTCTGTGGGTTGAGAAGGCGGCTTCATCTCTCGTCCCATGCGAGGGCTGTGCGTTGCGTTGCGGCCATCGTCTCTATGGACTGGGTTAGGTTGCTAGCTTGGTTTCCTTCCCAAGTGCAAGCACCGCACTGCGCCGCACCTCGCCCATGCTGGCGCTTCCCGACTACCTTTTACTCGCCTGCCGTTCCTGTTCCTCAATACTACGTAGTAATCCTTGCAGATTGTAAGCTGCGATGCTGCCACACGCCCCTGCTTCGAGGGGTGGAAGGCTGGTGCTCCTTTCACACCGCATCCATTGTTCCACGGTTGTCATCGTCGTCCTCGTCTGCGTTTCTTGGTGCCATCTCGCCCTCTTTTCTCTCTTCTGCTTGGTGCAGCCCACGCACATTGCCTCTGCCTGCCTGACCTCAACCTTGCTCTGCTTCTTCGACCCATGCCATTCCATGCGAGCCAAGCAAGCGTTTGGCCCCGTTCGGTCCACCCCTGAGGTAATGCACTTGGGTGAGATGTGCCTGGCTCACCATCACATCCAACGGCCCATCCAAGGGTGTGACTCGTGAGTGGCCTCGGCCGGACCCTGGACCTGCTATTCCAAGAAGTCCATCGACTCTTGTCACTTTCAGTGACCAAGATTAAGAGCCCTCGGCTCCAAGGTGGCTCCAATAGGGCCCCCCCTCCTACTCCTCCTCCGAGGATGGAGATCACAATCCACAAGTCCAGTTCCACCGTCCACGTCCGCGCCCCCCTTCCCCTTCTCACTATCCCCCATGTCCAAATCGACCAGACGCTCCACGGGCTAAAAGGTCTTTGGCCTCCTCCTCTCCTTCTAAATATCTCCTTTTCCTTCTCCCCTTTACCGCGCTTTTTGCTCTCTTCTCTACTCTCCTGTCTTTCGTTGCCAGTCTTCGGACACATTTCATTCCTTCACTACCAACTGACGCTCACTATCGAGTATCCCATTCGTTCTTTTTGCGCAACTGAGTCTTGCAGCCACCAGCTTTGAACCATCGCGGAATTGATCTTTCGCCCCTTTCACGAACCCTCGAAACTGAACAATCCCGGTACCTTGTGTGTGTTTGGAGATACCAAAACACCCGAGAATCCAAAACCTCAACCCAAGCTATCAAAATGAAGTCTACCGTTGCTGCCGTGGGCCTCATGGCCTCCCTCGCCAGCGCCAGCGCTCACCAGCCCCGCCACTTCCACTGGCGCCGCGATAACTCCACCGCTTCCGCCGCCCCCGGCTTCACCACCCTCACCGTCGAGGTCACCGAGGTGGCTACCGTCACCTCTTGCGCCCCTACTATCACCAACTGCCCTGCTCGCAGCGCTACCCTCTCCGCCTCTGACCTCTCCACCTACGTCGTCACCAACGTCGTCCACCTGACCGAGACCGTCTGCCCCGTCACTGAGGCCGAGAGCATCTCCAAGTCGCTTGTCAATGAGCACTCTACCGGCAACCTCCCCGGCTCTACTCGCACTGCTCCCGTCGTCTCTGCCACCCCTACCGCCCCGGGCGTTCCTCTTACCACCGGCGGCGGTGTCCCCGGTGCCGGTGTCCCCTCGCAGACCAACTCTGCTCAGGACGCCACCGTGACCAGCCCCCCTGGCTCCAGCCATGAGGATGAGGACGATGACTGCCCTGCCGACGGCGAGTTCGAGACCTCCGTCACCGACATCGTCAGCACCAAGATCGTCACCATGACCATCGGCAAGGGCTCTACTGCCTCCGTCATCACCACTGCCGTCCCCACCACCGCTCAGTCCACCGTCCTTGTCACCAAGCCCGTCTCTGAGGGTGCCGTCAAGCCCTCTGCTTCCGTCCCTGCTGCCGGCTCCGTCACTGGCGCGACCGGTTCTGAGGAGCCTACTACCACCACCACTGCCACCTCCACTGGCACCCGCACCGTCACCATCAAGCGCCCCGCTGCCTCTGGTACCCCCGGCTCTGGCTCCGATTCCGGCAAAAGTACCGGCAACGGCTCTGGCTCAGACGGCGAGTGCTCTTGCCCCGCTGTCACCGTCACCGTCCCTGCCTCTACCGTCTACGTTACCATTGGCGGTGTCTCTTCCACCCCTACCGCCGTTGCCGGCTCCGGCAACGGTTCCGGCTCTTGCTCCGGCAACGGTGCTTCTGAGCCTAGCAAGACGCCCTCTGCCCAGAACCCTGCTACCACCGAGGATGCTGACGAGGGCGAGGGCGAGGACGACGATGAGTGCCCCGCCGATGAGGAAGACGTCGTCACCCTCTCCACTACCGTCACCGTTGCTCCCTACCCTACCAACGGAACCGCCCCCGGCTCCGGCAGCGCTGAGCCCACCGCCGCTCCCGCCTACCGCCGTTCCAACAAGCTCTTCTAAAATGTTGGATGTAGATTCCCCTCTGAAGCATGTCAAGTTTTATCACATTTATGACAAGAATCTATGATTCATGAACAAACACATTATTATCCTTCTTACCACTTTGTCTTGTATACAGATTCGTTTGGTGCGGTCATGAAAAATAAAGCGGAAGTTTTATTCTGTGTACAAACATGTCTTACAGCAAGAAGATCAGGTGGGTTGCCCATGATCGAAACCGCTTTTGCATTTTCTCTCCCCGGTTGTTAGGTATTGAGAGGCGGAAACAAACTTGGGGGGCACCTCAGGGCGATTCCGGGTGTTTTCTTGGTTATCAAGCATTTGGGGTTTCTCAAATTCCACAACTGGATGTGATGGTTAGCATTTTCTGCAGTTGGCGCGTCGTTCAGAGTAGCGAGGTTCGTTCTCGTGGGCACGATATTTCTTATCGATTCCTGCGATGACACGAAGTCCGAGTTGCAAAGAAGAAAAATCCAGAAAACTTTCAGTTCTTTTTGTACATATCTTTCCTTACATCAATGGGGACGAGGTTTGGTGAATTATGCGCTTCCCGCTGAAATGAATGAGAACATCCGTTGAAAGTCGACTACCAAAGTTCGAGGTGACTTGGAGTGAGTGGTTGGGTCGTGTGTAGTCGTCTTAAGGTCTGAACATGAGACGAACTCTGTTTTTTTTTCGAGGAATGTTGTTCGTCTCATGTTTGGAGGATCATTGTCTGTGCTGTGGCGTCGCCTTGAGCTTCGGATCAAACACATTCCAGCTCGGGCTGGTACGGCAGCTTGGTTGGCTTATCTCAACCACTGCGGTAGGGTTGTAAGAGTGTTTTTTCTGCTTTCTTGTTCTGGATGTCGTTTATTTCCATTATTTGCGATGCTTTCAGGTAAGCAGTATACGTTCTGCCCCCTCATCGTCGGCTCATTCGTCCCTGCCAGCGACGACCGTCTCCGTTCCGGGGTTATTCTTGTTCATGTTCCAGCGTTGCACAAGTTGCTACATGGCTTGAGAATACCTCCTTGTCGTTCTTACCTCCGACGCGGCACTCTTCATGATGATGTTCAGCACGTCAACTTGTCATGACCAAGACGAAGAACATCTTGAAGATGCGCAAGTAATGCTGGATGGTCCGCACAGAAATTCAGGATGGAGGTGCCGAACAACCACTCCACCGAGAACCTGCAGGCAGTTTGCATTGACTGAATATCCTCGGCCGTCGACGGGCTGCATCTTGTTTCCGCTGTCGAGATTTCACGCTTCCTTCCCGCCTTGATATAATCAGTGCGAATCACACATGTCGAAAGTCGTGACCAACTTCCCCTTTCCTTCTAAACCCCCTCCTCCTTCCTCGAAGACCCCGGCCTCGCCTCCTCTCTCCGCCTCTGCCCCTCAATCTTCCTCTCCCTCAACGCAATGCAGAACCTCGACCCGGCCCGAATCCGCTCGCCCTTCCAGATGAACACGAACGGGATAACGCACATGACGGCGCTGAGCCCGCCGAGGAGACTACACGCGCCCGCGATGCCCAACCTCCCAAACATGGGCGTCGTCGCCAGCGGCAGCACGACGGCGAGGAGGGAGCGGCTGGTCGAGGCGGCCGCGTTGGCGGACGCCGCAAAGACCTCGTACGCGTCGGTGAGGTAGTTCAGCAGGGCGATGAAGATGAGCATGAAGCCCGCGCCAAAGGGCAGGCCGGCGAGCATGGGAACCGCAAAGGTCACGTCATCCCGTGATGACCAGCCCAGCCAGAAGAGAGACGCAAAAAAGAGCGGGCCGCCAACGCAGGCGAGTGGCAGACGGCGGTATTCCTCCTGTTTAGCCCATGTGCGTCTCTTTTGCTGCGCGCGCAGGTGGAACCGTTCCCAGCCGAAGAAAACCGGCACGGCGAGGAGGGCGCCGCCGCCTATGGGCAGATAGGCCAGCCCGGAGACGCCTGGGGACAGGCCGTAGAGGTTCTGAAAGATGATGGGGAAGGCTTGGAAGGACATGTAGAAGATTGTGTAGACGAGGGCGAGGTAGCCGCAGGTACAGCTTACGATGGGCTCGAAGATGAGCATGCGCACGGGGCGGGTGAGGACTATGGTTGCGATATGTTTTAGGTCTTTGGATTCGAGCTCGGAGGGGGCGACGACGGTGGAGGCGAGGGACGGGTCTGAGGCTCGGATCTGTCGCGCGCGGCGGGCGAGGAGGACGGGCGTGTAGGTTTCCGGGAGAAGGAGGATGGGGATCAGGGTTGCGCCGGCGTATATCAGGGCGATCCAAAAACTCCAGCGCCAGCCTATTTTTGGGGAGCAGAAGCCCGAGACTATGGGTGCAAAGAGAGGGCCGAATGTCGTTGTCTGAGCTTGTCAGATGGGGTTGCAGGGGAGAGAAGATTTTGAGCGAGACTTACGACCATGAAGGCTGTCATTGCGCGGCCGCGGGTTTCGTGGTTGCCGTAGATGTCGGCGAGGATTCCGGTGATGATTGCAATAGGAGAGCTGGCGAAGACGCCGGTGAAGAGTCTGAACACCAGCAGAGACGGCCAGTTGGGCGCCAAGGCGCAGGCCATGGTCCATATCGTGAACAGGATGAAGGTGACGACGGTTAGGATGCGTCTGCCAATGTGTTCCGATAAGGGCCCCCAGAGTACTGGTCCAAAACACTTGAACCTTGTTAGTTTGCGAACATGTTCCTGGTGATAGAGATGGCGGTTCTCATACGTAACCTATGAGGTAGACCGAGATGGGTAGAACTTGTTGTGGCTGGCTTGTAACGCCCCACTCGGACGCGATGAATGGGATGGCATTTGAAGGTAGAGCCGAGCCCAACGTGCTATTGATGACTTGTAACATGGTCAGGCAAAGAATGAGAAACTTCTTGATCTGGAATGTGTTAGTTATTGATGTGTCTGTGTCGACTTACCAGCTCCTTACGTGTGACCAGTTGTATGGATTTTCTGGGTCGCAATCTTCCCATGAGACTATCGTCTTCTCGTCCTCATCACTCAATGAACTCGGGCTGGTGCCTTTAGCTTCATCGAGACCTTGTTCCTCGCAGCGGAAATCGTATCTGGCGCGGGCATCATCTTCATCTATCCTCTTGACAGCTTCGGCCAAAGAGGAGCGGTTCCCTGGTGAAGTTAGAATGGAAAGTAGGTTCGGATTCACGACATTTCCTCACGTTGAAGAGGCGGCAACTGCCTTTCTACGTCTTCCAGCTCGCTGTTTGACATCGCGAACCGGTGGCATATGCCCAAGCTCTTGGCAGGCACCTTAGCTATGGGTTGGGGGTTTCACACTGGAGGCACTGAGGGGAAGGGCAAATGGGCATTATAAATTGCACATTGATGAATAATGACCCAAAGGCACAGGCAGGCCCGAAGACCGGGTATTGTGCATGCTGCATGGGGCCGGGAGCCGATCACCCTGAGACCGTCTAGGCTTTGGTCCCACCACCTTTTGAGATTTTACAGCAACCGAGGGGTGGTGCATCGCGACTGGGCCGGACGTAGCAGAGGTCATGTCTGAGTTATCCCCGTCATCGCTGACGGAATGGGGGAGGACTAGATAGGCGTCAAGGGGGTGGGGGCTCATTGGATCATCGATGGCATCGGAGCCGAATCGCAGCCCCACTTGGTCGGCGACATGTTAACCGGCCGCGGTGGTGGAGGTTCTTTTCCGGCGTATGCCCGGCCTGCCACCCCTCCATCTGGCGGTCATTCGGTGTTTTCCTTGTGAGTAGCGCAATAGGGTTGGGGTGGTTTGCAATGGCCTAGCTCGGTCAACGCCGTCACACTCGAGACCCGGGCTAGAACATGCAGCTTTCCTAGGTCTGCCCTTCGTAGAAACGGTTGAGCTTCTGGTCAGGCTTTCGAGCTTATTCTTGGCGGTGTGTCCGTCGACTACATGTGCTTCCTAGAGCGGTGTGGTCGAGTAGCTTCCTCCGTTGCTTCATTTCAGGGTTGATAGTGTCTCTGGATCGGTTGATTCATGGTGCGTCGAGGCAGGTGGTCGTCCACATTGTGATTGACTCATGTCTCGAGGTTGATGCTCTTCCCGAATCTGGCGTACAGCTCGACCTTGAGTTGGGTCATTTCCTCCTTGATCGTCTCCAGCTTTGATTCCAACTGCTCAACCTCCTCCTCGATCTTGGACGAATCCTTCTCGAGCATCTCTAGCGCCTGGGGTTGCGGGACGTGGAAGTAGGCGTCGCCAATCTTGTATCTGTTCGCCGCGGGTCAGCTCGGTTTGGCCGTTGGGTAAGGAAGGGCCGGGTGCATACTGTACGGCCTCGTCCTCGTCGGCGAGCTCTAGTTCTGTGCTGAGGTCGTCGAGCTCTTCTTTTTCCTTCTGCGCTCACCCGCCACGTTAGCGGCGGTCGCTGGCACAGCGTAAGGGGGCACTTGCGTTCTTGTTTTTCAAATCCTCCTCGATGCCGAGTTCGCGCGAGTGCAAACGGCTGAACTTATTGATCTTGTCCTGGTCCTCTCTCCTGACCTCGACTTCGTCTCCCACGGCCTCCTCATCGGCCTTGCTGAGCTACAGCGAGCGTTGTTAGCCCAATTTGAAGTTCACGTCAGTGCGACTTAGCTTACCATGCGTCTTGACAGCATTTTGACGGTTGTGATGCGACTATTCTGGATCGAAGGGCGTCGTCGATGCAGCTGCTGATTGACGACTGACGCCAGAGCTCAAAAAGCTCAGGAAGAGGGTCACAGTGATTATGCACAGTGCGGAGGGGTCGTGTACTGCTGCTTGTGGAAGGAAAGAGGAAGCACAAGCCTCAGCTTTGTTCACCTCGGGAACTGCCGCCCTCTAACAAAACAAAGGCAGCCCCTCCCCACCTCGGAACATCACCCTGGACCTGCAACAGAAGCTCTGCTGATCTCGAACGTCGCCTATCCATACTCATCGTCAACACCTGCGCAACGCCTTCACCTCCAATTAGTGGCCATGGCGCCTGGACAGAAGGCGTACCCGCGCGGAACTGTCAAAAAGATCGTCAAAGCTCATTCGAATTGCAATCTCAGCAAGAACGTAGACGTCATGGTCTGTTAATTCCCCAGACGCGTCTGGACGCGTCGCTGACTGTTTCCCAGATCTATCTCGACTACGTTCTCTTCATGCAGACGTGAGTTTATCGCTGTTGATCTGCTCTCGTCAACAAGACTCACGAGTTCGGTTAGGCTTATCAAGGAGGCGGCAATCGAGTCCAAGAAGTCTGGGGAAAGAGGAATCACAGCTAAAAGCGTCAAGAAGGTGACCCCCGTAAGTCATACACACAATCATCCAAAGCCTGATGGGGATCAAACGCTGACGATCTTCTTGATAGGACACCTTGGTCAAGTTCAAGGGCTGAACTGCCAACCTGTCGATCGCGAACCGCTGCCCGACTCATACCATGGAAACGTGCCCTTTCGACGGACCTAGCTCCATATCAATTATCATAATCAGTCTACACCTGCCAGCACGCAGTTGGCGTCACTAGATTGTCTTGCGAATTCCCACAGCTGTTGGTGTGTGGTTGGCACAGATGTGGGAAGCGACAATCATTATCCTGCTGGAGAAAACGGAGGGTCGTAGCTCCGCTGGACGACTTGCAATAAGCCGCATGTCCTAAATACGCGGCGTATCCGGGTAGCCGTTTGCCTCATTTTCCGGGGGATTGCATCGACCCACCATCACACACGCATCCCGAGGACGGAACGTCTGAGGATCGGTTCGTCTGAACAGGTTGACCGAGTTTGGATGGTTGCATTGTATGGACTTTGGAATCAGGCCATCTGTTGATGCACTGTATGGAGGAGTCGCGTTCGTGGCCAACTAACGCTGCTACAAGCATTCCCAGCCACTGAATGAGCGGCAGGCTCGGATTAATGCGGGGGATTAGCGCTCATGTCCACGGGTATTCGAACGGGTACCTCAGGTAGGGGCGTTGGTTATGTTAGCTCAGCACTTGCAAGGCTGACATGCCCTGTCTCGTACGTCATTCAATTGAGCCCGCAAGGGTGCGCGCAAGGGTGCGCAACGCCTAGATTCATCTGTCCCAGTAATCTCATTGAGTAGGCGCCATAGACGGCATCTCCCTAACCAAATACCACCAAAAAATTCCTCATCCAATAGTCTGATAATTGCTGCTGAAACCAGACATTCGTCTTTTCTTCCTCAAGTTCTAGAACCCAGGCTGGGAACAGTGGATGCAGGGGGACGTTAGGGAAGGAGGAGGGAAGGAGCCAGCAGCCGGCCGGCGGGCAGGGGTGCTGTCGGCTCCTGCAGGGATCCACTTGACCTCACCGGGAAGGAACGGCCCTCAGCAGAGACCTACGTACTGAGTCCTGACTGGCCTCAATGCCTAACAACCTGAGTTAGCTTTTCCGCATCATCTTTCGCAAACTTATTGTCCCGAACACAAATCCTGCACCCTCTTCAGCTTCACCACTGACCTGCCTCTCTTATCTCCCATTAAGAACCCTCCACCCTAAGTATCTCTTCCGATCCTAGGGCCTTCTTCCTACCAGCACGCATCACCCAATTTATTTACCTGTGTCACCTGTACGCCTACTGCCGTAGCCGGCTACCACGTCACTCGGAAAAATCTCGTACCAAAGCTCTCGCGACCCCGACTGTGTTGTTGACTGCGCTTCTCCCACAGCTTCAACATGGCCGCCTCTATCGTTCAGAACCCCGCGGTGCAAACCGAATCTAAGTCGGCCAAGAAGAAGAAGGCCAAGGCTGCTGCTGAACGCACGGATTCTCCTGCTCCCACTGCTTCTCCCGCCCCCGAGAAGGCTGACGGCTCTGACGAGTCTGGCGAGAGCCAATACGTTCGCGAGCTTCAGAAGTACGACCGAACCATCAATTGATTCATCCCTCTGTCCAAGAAGCTTTTCCCGCTAACTTAGGCTCGATAGGAACATCCGCAACACCAACAAGAAGCTTGTTCGTTACCCTCTACCCCTCTTCTCGCCAAGCACCAACGCTAACAAGCTGTGGTATCACAGACAAACGCCTCCAAGATCGACAGCCTGATCGCCGAGAATACTGGCAAGACCCTGGATGAGCTCGTTTCGTCGCGCATTATCAATGCCGACCAGAAGGCTCAGTACTTGAAGAAGCCAGCTTTGCAGGCTCAGATTCAACAGTACGAGGAGCAGCTTGCTCAGTACAAGAAGATCGACCAGGAGTACCGCACCCGCGCGGCATCCCAGAAGGCAGAGCTGGAGAAGGCGTTCGCCGACAGATTGGGGAAGGAGAAGGCTGAGGCTGTCGCTGAGGTCAAGGCTAAGCTGGAGGGTGACTCTTCTCAGTCCCTAACCAGCAAGCTCTTGATCCTGTCCCAATTCCTACGCCTTGCCGCTGCTCGCCGATCAGAGGAGGCCGACCAGTCGATCGACGAGAATCTTGCACTGGAGGGAACCCTCCTTGCCATCTACGCGGGTGATGACAGCGCTGTTGCTGCAATGCTGAAGCTCATCGACGGCGCCGACGAGAAAACCCATGGCGTCGCTGGCGAGGAGCTCAACACTACCTGTAAGACTCGCTCTGGTTTCTAATGTTGCCCGCAGTGCTAATTTCCCCCCTAGTTGCCCAGGTGAAGCAAGCTGCCCAGGCCTATAAGATTGCCCTGGACGACAACGCCACCGTCGAGACCAATGGAGCTGCCGTCGAGCCCGCTACCGATCCCACCGTCGCCAATGCCACCGTGAACGAGATCGAGGCCGGCGAGGATATCGCCCTGACCAATGGCCATCCCGAGCAGAACACTGAGAGCCACGTGAACGCTAACATCACCAGCGGTTCTGGCAACGCTGCTGGCGAGAAGTGGGACCAGAACGATAACAGCTTGTCTGAGTCCCAGGAATGGGTTTCCGTCCCTCGCGATCCCGTTGAGACCGAGTCTGGACTCGAGGCTACTCCTGCCGCCGCCCCCAACACTCAGTCTTGGGCTGATGATCAGCCCGAGCATCACGAAATTCAGCTAGAGGTCCGTCTTCTTCTTGCCTTTCCACATCGATGTGACTGACGTTGCTTTCAGGCTTCTGCTCCCGCTGCTGATCCCAATGACGGCTTCCACCAGGTTCAGGGACGCAACCGTGGCCGTGGCGATCGTGAGGGTGGCTCTGGTCACCGTGGCCGTGGTCGTGGCGAGTGGCGTGGTCGAGGTGGTTGCCGCGGTGAGGGCCGTGGACGCGGCCGCGGCCAGCGTGGCGGCTCCGTCTCGATGCGCGGACCTCGCCGGACTGAAGAGTCGTAGAGGCGCTCTGCTCGACGGCGTCTTCGGGCATCCCGACGACGATCATTGGGTACTCGTTACTACACGTTGCAGCATGTCTACAGACGAGACCTGATGAATGAGTTATGGCGACGCCCTACATAAAGGCGATTAGGCCATCCAAGGTATGGTTCAGGGATGTTGTTAATGAACGACAAAGGCATTCGGTTCCCTTTTCTGGGTGTTTATGGGTGGTTGGCATGGCTGGCGGTGTCGGGTGGCGTGGTTTACGCCTGTACAATACATAGCATGACTTTGGGCCGGCATACAAAAAAAAACAACCTGGAATGAGACGACAATACCCAACATGTATTACGCTTTCCCTGTCGTCAGTCTCCTTTCTGTCGTCGATGTTCTGAGCTTTTTCTTATCGTCTAGCGTCGTCGCTCTGGGCTCGACAACCGAAGACACAAATTGCTAATCCGAACCTAAAATGGGCTTTCAAATTGGAACAAGCACAACCACAACCGCCGTCATCCCAAGACTCATTAATAATAACGTCCAAATTCGATCATCGGTTCTTAGATGTTCCCTTAACGCCCAGATTGATTACACAACCGATTGAATCAGTCAACCATCGCCACTTCACAGACTTGAAGCTGCGCGAGCATTTAGCTTTCAAAAGCAGGAATCGACGTGACTTCCGTATCTTCATAGCTTGAACTCGTCCATAATGACGATTTCGCATTTGTTGTTGTATTCGAGATCAATTCGAAGTGATCTATTGGTTAAAAGGGTGTCGGTTCAGGAGTTAGCGTCGGATGTTGAAGATCTTTTGAGTACATAAAATATAGCATCATCAAGCCCACTTACGCAACCCATTAAGATAGACGGCGAGTTAGCTTATTTTTGCGGATGAGGCTCTGTGCTTGGAAGCAAACATGTTGAGTTGTGAATGGTTCCATGCAACGCGTACAGAGACGCCTTGTGAATGGCCCGAAGAAGCTCTGAGTCGATGTGCAGCTACTCATTGTGGTTTATGTGATGCGATCGCGAGAGACCTGCGCGGACTATTAGATCCCATTAAATGAATCTAGCTATCTACAAGTAGATCCTAATGTTCCCTTTTGACTCCGTACTACCGATGAACCTGATTCCCGCCATATCCGCGTCGATCGATACGTAATCTAAAATCCTGCGCCCTGCCAGGCTGTAGAAGTCATGTTTTGAGGTTTTGTTAAGCATACCGACATTCTCACCAAGGCTACAGGCATTGGAGAGCGTCGGTCATGGGCCCGCTGACTGGTTTTCTTGCGGCCTTGGCGTGCGGCTTACGGAGGTCTGGGCTGCACGACAACCCGGTATGGGTTGACAATTGGGTGGTAGAGGTGTCCGTCTGACATGCGCGAATATAGACTTGGAAACCGGTGAACTCAGCGTAAGCACGATGAGGCTCGAGGTGAGATGATGACGGTAGACATACAAGTCGTCTGGGGCAGGAGGGTTCATCTTAGTCACAAACATGGGAGATTATGCGGCTCTGTTCTGAGAATGCGAATCGAGAAGCCATCATTTGGTTAGAGCAAAGAGGTTCATCGGAGCTCAAACAAGGATCCTCAATCATACCCTGCGCGCATGAGGAAGAGTTCCAGGTAGAGAGACTTAACCAGGCGGTCGACTTGCTCATGCCTGGTCTATTGAAACTTTTGCAGTTAGCTATACACAAATCTAAGAAAGCATGGTGCGATTTATAGTAGGAGAGGTCTGCTGCTAGACAAAATCCGGAAGCGAATGCTCAAGTTGAATTACGACCAATGCAAACCGGCGACCCCTCGACTCGGGAAAGAAACCGAAACAAAGTTAGAATTAAGAAACTTGGTGCAGTAGTCTACTATCGAGAGGTTGCGGAGTTGGATTACATGCAGGGGAAACCAGCATCCTCTGCAATGACGTCAATTCTCGCAGGTGGAATGTCACTACTGCAATAAACCACATTGCAGACTGAGCCTCCTATCCTCCCGGCATCGAACATGCATCCGAAAGGATGGCCTTTTCGACGCTGACTAACAATAAAACCTTCCCAACTTCCCGTTGATCGCCAGAGGCGTTGGTCACCTGCTAGGCGCTAGTGGCTGCGAAGTCGGCCACTCAAGGTCCGATGACCGACCTTTTTAGGTCGTTGCTAGACCCCAGGATCCTGTTTGAGGTGCTGATCGTTTCTGAGATATGCCGTAGCGGCAGACGACGGCCGCTGTGACGGCCGTTGGCCGAAAGCTGTGAGCCACGAGATTGATGCCGTGCCTTCGGGAAACTACACGGGCCAAAGCCAGTAAGCACCAAGTTAAGGACCAGATAAGGTGTTTGCGGGTTGCTTTGATGCGATAATGGCATAGATCACAGATTATGATCATGAAGTCTAAGTGAGGATATGAGGGCGAGTAGTTTGAGATAAAAGCGTCCAGTTCTATCCCTACTATTTCGAGAAAAATACAACTTCAACCTACTATCGAGCTCGCACGTCACAAATTGACCAGAAGGAATTCGATTATTGCGGTTATTTATTCATTCTTAGAGCTAACAATGTCTCTTACACACTCAGATCCCGTCCTGGCTGGCGCATGCCTTGCGCTAGCTGGCTCATACTTCATAATTAGCACCACATACAACATCTCCTTCCACCCTATGGCCAAGATCCCTGGCCCCAAACCATCGGCTGCAATCTCTCTGTGGCTTTTCAGCGCTGATTTCAGAGGCCACGCCTGCGACGACATCTCGGATCTTCATAGACAATATGGCGAGTTTGCCCTTTCCCACCCCCAGATTATGACAGCCAACCTCTGAGCACCGAGCTAACAAACCGCCTCAGGCCTCATGGTGAGAATCTCGCCCAACGAAGTCTCTATAAACGACATCGACGTCTTCCAGAAGGAAATCTGCTCTCAGAGCACCAAATTCCAAAAGTCAAAGTACTACCACCACACTTTCCATAGCCCAGACTCGAGCGTCTTCTCCGTGACCAGCAAGGAAATCCACGCCAAGGAGAAGCGCCTCATGTCCCACGACTTCTCCCGAGCCAACCTCGTCGGCTATCGGCAGAAAATGTACAAGAACACGAACAAGTGGGTGAGGCGGTTGCGAAGCTACGCTGAAGCCGGTCGTGTGATCCCCCTGTGGCACGCGACGCAGTGTCTGACGCTTGACACTGTCTCTGTCACGTGACGTGGGGTGGGTCACCTGCCAGGGTACCTTCTCCCCTGGCGACCCCTGCCTATATAATTAGTCTCTCTAGATATATCACACCCAGCTTCACATATAGAGAGACGTTTATTTGCCTACTTTAGGCAGTTTATCTTTATTTATTGTTTTATTATAGAGCCTAGCTCTTTATATAGTAGCACGACCCTCCTTCGCCTTCTACTTCGATCGAATTTCTTCCTAGTAAATTCCTAGCTATAAGCGTTTTATACTATAAGTAAGAGATCTAACCTTAAATATAATTACGAATTCTAATAAGACCTTAGTTTTACCCTACTAATAATAATAATAACAATTGTTTTTAGATAGGATTATTAGGTCCTAGGTACCTAACGAGAAAAAGTATATATATTAATATAAACGCTTATACTCCTATTTCCCTTTCTGCTTAGTTACTCTAGCTAAGATATAACTAGTATCCCTACTACTTAAGGAGATTTAACCTTAAGTCTATATATTATAAATAGACGTGTAATAATCCCTATACTATATATTAAGATAGTTTATTATTAAGGGGCTAATTAGCTAAGAGACGCTTAAAGTTACTTTATATCTAAAGCTACTATTATAGCTATAGTAGCGACTACTACTAATACTACTACAGCAGGCTCTTTAGGCCCTACTAGTACTAAAGACCTCGTAATATTAATTGCCTTACTATCTAATACTCTTATAATATCTATAGCGCTAATCGCTTTAATATTATTAATAATCGCTTTAATATTATCTATAGTTACTACTACTTTGCGAAATATAACTTCTAGTTTAGCCCTATAAGCAACTTCTACTCTTTTAAACGCGCCTTCTATACTAGATTATATACTAACTCCTAAACTAGTAGCTATAACTCCCCCCTAGCCTCTATTAGTAGTAGCGCCCTCTTATTAGTTATTAGATTTAGACCCTTATAGCGTATTTTTATAAGATAGTTAGAACCTAGCTAGTTTCTAGTCTAGAAGGGAAACTATACCTAAACTTATTATATAATTACTAATAACTATAAGGGAAGAGTAGTTATTAGCTACTAGCGACTAAGCCTCTTTTAAACCTTCTAAAAAGGTATACTATCTCTATAGAAGGACCTAGTTACTTCCTACTTAATTAGCCTTATTAACTATATAAGTTTTTACCCCCTTATTTTCTCTCTTTCAACTACTAATCTAACCTTAACCCTTTTCTCCTACATAACTTTAAATAATATTACTAATATCTCCTCTACTAACTATATAAGATAAGGTTATTAAAGAGCTTTCTATTTATATTATAAGAGCTTATTTAGAAGATATTAGCTTATTACTATTAGTCTTATTATTCTTATTACCCTTAGATATTCCCTTAAGTATCTAATAGTAACTAAAGGGTTTATTAGACTTAATATAATTAGTTGTTACCCTAAAATCCCATCCTTAGACTTCTCTTTTATTACTATTTATAAACTTAATACTTATTATTACTTTATTATTACTTCTTTTATCTCTTAGAGAGCCTATTAACTTCCTAAAGTTTTATATTAGATATATAGCTAATTTTACTATCCGACCTAAGATAATAATAAGCGCTTTCCTATAGGGTATTATATTAGGTTCTAGACCTAGCCCTCGAGTTCTAAATAAGCCTATTTAATTAAGGAGTAGCCTAGCTATATATAACTCTTAGCTAGTGGGATAGGATAAGATAGACTTAGCTGCGCAGCTTTCGAAAAAGCCCCCTTAGCGCACGGGCCCTTTTGCAGGAAGACTATAGAGTAGAGCGTAGAGGAGAGGAGCGTAGTAGACTTTATTATTATTTATAAATTATTATAATATAAACCTTAATAATCCTATACCTTATTTTCTAGTATTTGTTTAGTAAATCTATACCTAATTTAGATTATCTCTTTTAATTAAATCTATAAATTATTTTATATATCTTTTAAGCTTACTTTTAATATTCTTACCTATTTATAAGTAGAGCTATATTATTTATTATCTTTCTAGTTCCTATTAGTTCTAGCCCTTTCTAATAGTACCTAGAAGTAGATTCTTTTACTCTTTTTAATAGCCTTTATAAGCTTCTTAGAGAGTTAGGTACCTTTGCTATATCTATATATCCCCGCTATTAATATATATATATATATATATATATAATTAATCTACTTTAAATATAATAATAGCTTAAAAAATCTATAAATAATAAATAATAACGATATAAATAACGATAAAACGTAGTTTAAAAGAGAGGAAAATACTTATAGACCTACCTTAGCTCTAAGGGCATAGTAATAGCTATACTTTCTTATAGAATTAAGGTAGGAACGATATAAACCTTAAAATCCTCCCTTTCTCTCTTTTTATACTATTAGTAGGTTTTAGTAAGTATATTCCTTTCCTTACCCCCTTATATATTATAACTACTATTATTTAACTAGCGAGTTATAGCTAAGGTAGCTAAGATAGCTATATATAATACTAATATAGAGATCAGTAGTCTTATTAAGCTAATAAGTATAGCGAGATTAACTAGATTAGTAACTAGAGACTAATAAATCCCTTACTATTATAACCCTAAATACTAAGAGTAATATACTAACTTTTAAGAGATACTAATATAATAAAGCTATAAATTCCTTTAAAAAGAAGAGTATTATTAGGAAGACCCTTTTATATTAAGTAATAAGACTTAAAGTAGATCTATAAGAGCTTAGAGTAATAAGATCGAGGTCGCTAGTATTATAGGCTACGCCCGGGTTAAGCCTACCTAGGCTTCTGCCTAGGTTTACTACCTTAAGGAGCTACCTAGGGCCTACCTAGGGCCTACATAGTTATTCCCTATAAACTAGTAAAATCTCTACTAGAGAGGAAAACTTCCCCTTTTCCTCTTTAGCTTAAATAAATAGTATTATAGTAACCTCTTATTAAATAAACTTAGGTCTAACCCCTTATATATTTAAGCTTATTATTATAATAATAATAATAATAGGTTAAGCGCTGCTCCCTATTAGTTAGTAAGATAGTTTAATAGTAATATAGCTAAAACTTAAGATAAGCTATTATAAGCTAATTTAGTAGTAGTAATAAAATCCCTCTAGTAATAGTTATAAGAGGTTAAGTAGGGGAATAGCTAACGTATAGCTATATAAACCCCTATAAGTATTACTAATAAGGTATTAGTAATACCTAGTATAATATACTAGAAGCTATTACCCCTACTCCTAAAGATTTTAAGTAAGTAAAAGGAATATATTACCTAGGTATAATAAATAAGGTATAAGATTACTATAAATAGGGCGTTTTATACTAT
Organism: Colletotrichum ledebouriae; assembly: GCA_036785755.1. Classification (NCBI taxonomy): domain Eukaryota; kingdom Fungi; phylum Ascomycota; class Sordariomycetes; order Glomerellales; family Glomerellaceae; genus Colletotrichum; species Colletotrichum ledebouriae. The sequence continues at coordinate 22,757 of JAVHLU010001817.1, forward strand.
AGATGTAGAGGTATAATACCTTATTAACTCCTACTTAAATACTATAGCCTAGTAAGTAGTCTCTACTTTCTATAAAACTAGGGGGGGTAGGGGGAAATATAACCCTAAGGACTTTATAGCCTACCTAGACTAGATATATAAGGAGCTAAATATCTAGTTATAAGCTATAGCCTAATTATAAACCCTCTAGTAGAAAGAGAATAAATCCCTAATAACCTTCCTACTAAGATTTAAGTAGATATTAGCTAATATAAGTAATATAAACTAGCTTAGCTAAGTCTAGATCTTATTTCTAGAGGTCTCCCTTACCCCTAGGCTAAGGAACTAGCTAATTACTATTAACCTACTAGCTAATTATAATAACTAGCTCTTAAAGGTCTAGCGTATTATATAGAAAGTAGAGCGCTAAAAGGTTACTAGTAACTACCTAGTAACTTACTAGAGACTTACTATTAAGAATACTAAGGGGGATACTTATATAACTAGAGCTATATATATCTTAAGTTAAGGAAGTAAGATATTATAACTATTAAAACTCTAGATCCTCCTTAGGTACCTCCCTAGTATAATACTAATAACTTTAGAAGTGTATAAGGGACCCCTATATTTATTATACTTATAGAGCTAGAAGTTATATTACCTAGTACTACCCTAGTAAAGAGGACTAGCTACCTAGGGTTATAAAAATAAAGATCTTAAAAGAAGAAATAATATACTATAAGGTTATAAATAATTACTAAGTAATAACTATCTCCTTAGAAGAAGATAAGGAGTTAAGGAAAAGACTAACTCTAGAGCGAAATTAGGCCCCGGAGCTTATTAAGGAGGAGATATTAGGTTAGGAAGAATATAAATAGGAATAACTAGCTAATAATAAGCTTATTATTATTTAATTTAGAGTTAATAGAGGATATCTAGCTTATACCCTAGTAGATATTAGGAATAATACCTATATAATAATTAATCTTTCCCTAGCTTAATACCTCTACTTTCTATATATTAAGAAGAGATACTAACTTATAAGAAGGTATATACTTAGTAGACTATTATTAAGTAATACGCTAGATATAGTAGTATCTAATTTAGAAATAAGTAGCTATATTTAGCGTATCTTTATATATATAATTAATAGCCTAGACTTTAATATCCTCTTAGGGCGCCCTTAAATAGAATAGAGCTAGGTTATTTATAATACCGCAGCTTATTAAGTATATTATAGGAGGGGATAGGTTAGGCTATACCTAAAGGATTAAGAAGAAACTCCCTTTATAAAGGAAATAAGGGTTATAAAGTTCCTTAATATACCCTCGTTTTCTATAATCTACTAATACCTAGTAAGATAATAGGGTAAGTACTAGGAGGGTACTAAAGAGGTACTAGTACGGGCTATTAGCTTATTTAATATTAAGAAAGCCTTAAACCTAAGACTAAAAGAGGATTAATAATACTATTTACTAAACTAGGTTTTAAGGGAGTTTTCTAACCTATTTAACCCTAATAAGGCTTACTTATTACCCCCTAGGTAACTAGGGGTAAACTACTAGATTAACCTTATACTAGGACTAGATAGGAGGGAGCTATTACTACCCTAGGGCCCCCTCTATAGTATATTAAGAGAAGAGCTACTAGTACTAAAAAAAACCCTATAAAACCTCCTAGATAAGGGGTTTATTAAAGCTTATAGCTTACTTATTAGAATACTAGTGCTCTTTATAAGAAAGCTAAGTAGGGGAATTTACTTCTATATTAACTATAGGGCTTTTAATATAATTATAAAGAAAGACTATTACCCCCTCTTATTAATCTCTAAGACGCTATGCTAAGTAAGTATAGCTAAGTAATATATTAAGCTCGGAATTACGCCGCAGCCCCTTCGCAAAAAGACTATAACAAATTCACCTAGTTCGCAGATATAATTCAGGAAATACTATATAGGTATTTTAACCTATACCCTCTATTAGTTAAGGAATATAATATAGGAACCTTATATATTCCTACTACTCGCAAGCAAACCCTTATATAAAGTCAGACGCGCACCGCACTAGGGCTAATTATATTAGAGCTAAACGGGCTACTAAGGCTCTTATAGTAACGCCCTCGCTAAACCTTCTAGTAAGGTGCTATAAAAGCTACTATATAAGATAACTCCTTAACCTAAAAGGT